>PVJO010022969.1:0-26992 GCA_004026905.1 Hystrix cristata | reverse complement strand
ACCTCACTCCAGAAAGAACTGCGTATATGGAAAAACCAACCAATAACAAATGCTGGCGGGGCTGTGGGGAAAAAGGAACACTCCTCCACTGTTGGTGGGAATGTAGACTGGTCCAGCCACTGTGGAAATCAATATGGAGATTCCTCAAAAAACTACAACTGGAGGTTCCATTTGACCCAGCTATTCCCCTACTGGGGATTTTCCCAGAAGAATTAAAATCATCATACCACATGGACGTATGCACCACCATGTTCATAGCAACACAATTTGTAATAGCTAAGTCTTGGAAACAACCTAAATGCCCAACAACCAACGAGTGGCTGAAGAAGATGTGGTTTTTCTACACAATGGAGTACTACACTGCCATAAAAAAGGATAAACTAGAGTCATTCATATATAAATGGATGTTTCGTGAGAACATACTCTTAAGTGAAATAAATCGGACACTCATGAGCACACATCGAATTGTTTCTCTGATATAAGAGACCATAACTGTAAATAAGGACAAAGAGGTGTAATAGATATTATATAAAAGGAGGATGGTGTGCAGAGGAGAGCAGTGCTAGAAAGAAAGAAGGGGAAAAGCAGAAAGGCAACAGGGGAAAGAGAGGGGAAAGGGAAAATATGGAAAATGATGAATGAACCTGATATAAATAGGGGGGGAGGGAGGAAAGGGGAGGGACGGAGGAGAGGGGGAGAACCAGGATGCACCATGTATAGGTACAGAATAAATGTAATGAATGTGATCAATGTATGTAGAATGTACCAATACATGCTCTTGGTTTAAAATAAATAAATTAAAAAAAAAATAAAACCTTCATTTGGTCAAAAACAAGTTCATTTAACTTCAATTTTAATTAAGATATTTCTTTCAAAGTGTTTAAAATGCATTTTAAAGTACATTTGACTAGAAATCATGAAACTTAACTTTGTGTGATGCTGGGTTTACCTCTAACCAGCTGGGCGAACTCACGTCCACTGTGTCGTCTAGGTCTCAGTTTTCTTATTGACAGACTAGCAATATTAGTTAGACTGGATAGCCTCTAATATTCTTCCCAGCAGTAAGATTCTGGGTGACCTTTATAAACAGTATTTAATGTTTTACTGATCTACTTATTATTTAATGTTATAACAAATGAAAACATTTTCACTACTTTAGTTATTTCTCAAATCTCCTTTTTTCTGTCAAACCTAATTATAAAACAGATACTCTAAAGAAAAAAAATTTGAAAAACTGGCCCAAACTGTTTTTCACAGAAAAAGAATGTACAAGGTAGTACAATATGAAGAAAAAAGACCTTTAGTAAACTTATCAAATAACATTTTCTTGAAAAAGCTTTACAGACCTTGGCTTGTCCATTATAATCATCATCTAAAATGTTCAGAGAACTGGAAACCGTAGTACCACGGAAAAAGCGTGAGGATCTAAGATATCGCTGGAAACTTAGTAACCGTCTGATATTTCTTGCAGAGACAGATACTTCGATTTCAGATTGAGCTGAAACAAAAGGAGTAAAAGGTGAGAAGAACAACTCAAAAACAACATATGCTACACCTGCAGCTCACCTTCTAGTTATACACAAGTAGTTTTTGAAAGCCTATTCAAATCTTTGCATTTATTTTTATATTACAAGGTACAGACTTACTTTGTATTCTATTGTAACTTAGAAGTACTGATCAAAAATGGTAGTAAGGTAAAATTATTATTATTCTTTAATTAGTACACGTATGGAGTACATAATGTTTAGATTTATCTTAGGTAGTAGACACAGGTGTTTAACATATCTTTATTCTTTTTATTCCCCTTCTCTGTTCCTTCCTCCCTCCTTTGGTATCTGGATTTCCTTCAGATTTGCAAAGAATTTATCTCCCTGTTTCCTATTGTCTTTTGTTTTTAAAAAATTATTTATACTTTAGGTTTCTTATTTCACTTAACATTATGATCTCAAGATATATCCGTTTTCCAAAGAATGATTCAAATTTGTCCTTCCTTATGGCACAGCAGTGCTCCATTAGGTATAGATACCACATATCCTTTGTCCACTCATCTGCTGATAAACATATAGGCCACTTCCAAGATTTAGCTAGTATGGGTTGTGCTGCTGTAAACATGGGTATAAATGTATTACTATGGTAAGATGTCTTTAACTCTTCTAGGAAGATACCTACAAGGAGAAAAGCTGGGTTGAGTGGAATTTCTATTTTTAGTTTTTGAGGAATCTCCACACTGATTTTGAAGTATTTTTAAACATTCATTAATCATCACAGTATATTTCTAGTGGAGAAGAGATTTTTATTTCTATTTTTGATTGGAGAAATAAGAATGAAAGGGTAAGTGAAATGGCAGGTCAACAAACATATTCTGTCTTGTGTCTAGTTACTCATTTCTGTACAAACTGCTATGAGCTGGTTTTCTTGTCTGTAAAATAATGGTGAGACTATCTAATTAAAAGGGTGGTGAATTACATTAACTAATATACACATGAGTTAGATATATAGCAGGCATTAAATAAATGGTAGTGATGTTGATGATGATAAAATTGATACTGATCCCATTGCTTGAAGGTCTAGCTCCAGGTAATTATCCTAAATGCCAAAGTTATCCATGTTGCTCTACATAAACACTCAGTGGCTCCTCATTATCTTAATATGAATTCCATCTCCTTAGCCTGAAAGAGAAGGCTCCAAGCTCCAGGTTCTGCCTTGCTCCAGATTAGACTCAGGTGTCACCTTTCCTGGGAAGCACAACACTATCTCAAAAAGACAGGAGGCAATTCTCTGGGTCTCAAAGCTTCCTGTGAATTTACCTATTATAGTGTTTCTGATACTGCACTATAACTGCTTATTTATCTGTTTTATCAACAAATGTGAGCTTTAACAGAATCCCAAACCACTTTTTAAAATCTCCATATTCCAAAGTTTAACAATAGTACCAGATATATAGCAGGTAATTGTAAAACATATTATATAAATGCTTGACTGTTTCTGAAAAATCTGATCATGAGTTCTGAGATTCCCATGTACCCAAAGAAGTAAAATAATGTATGTACAGTGTTACATAGTTTATTTCTCACATTTTTCATTTCAGTGAGTCTAAAATACAATGTATATAAAACAACTGTGGAATTGAGTTTCTGAATTTTCAATGTAATTTATATAAAAAGGATTATAATCTAAATATTAGGTAACTACGTTTGAAATAAAATTAGCATGTTTGAGAAAATAAGGGTAGATAAATTCTGAAGAGCAATGTTCCAAGTGATTTGCAAAAAAAAAAAAAAATCTTACTGGCCCATCAGTAACACTGAATGGTAAATATTATTGCCCTTATACAGGAGAACACTGATCCTACAAGAAATTTAAGTAATTTGCCCAAAGTCATACAGTCAATGTAGGCTAACGTGTGGATTAAAAACACCTGTCTGTTCACAAAGCCTCTGTCTACATTATTCTTCATAAGTTTGAAAAATTATATCTGTACATTATTGTTTATTTAATATTTGTTATAAAAAGTCTGTACATAAAGTACTTGAAATACTCCTTACTCAGATGAAGGTGTGTACAAAAAGAACATTGTAAAAGTAATAAACATGAAATATTCTAAGTATATAATATGACCCTCTTCATCTTACTATTTAGCATAGAGTGGATATGGAAAGGGCAGAGTAGAATGGCATGAATATGTGAGAAGCAGGTAAGGTCTAATCTATGTAATACTAGTTCCACCATCTCTGTACATTTGTAATATATTTTACAATTTTATAAAAGCTATTGCACTTAGTAAGCACTAGGATCCTGTGAAGATGACAAAGATTATCCCCAATTTTATAAGTATAATTATCAGAAATCAAGGTAGAAATGCAGTTCAAGTAATACACTAGAACTGACACGCCTAGAAAACTTCTGGAAAATGTTGCAGAAGACAGTCTCTATTCATTATTAAAAAAAATTTAAGAAAGGGTTCAAGCCATGAGTATGTCTTTAAGGGCATACCCTTTTATTTATTTTGAATTATATAAAAATTACCAATTTTATTATTGGCAATGACAGTGCATTGTGTGTATGTGTGTATACTAATAGCAGCATAACTGCTTTCAAGTTATATAGCCAAATTAATGCATCCTTAAAGTTGAGAATCTCTTTAGGAGGACAATTGCATTAAGATTCAAAAAAAAGAACTCACTCCATTTAAGGGGAAAACCCCAACAACTCAATCCACCATGTCAATCCACTGTCAATGTTTAAGTCAATCAGCACTGCCCAGGAGACAGGGCCCTATCTATAAAATGGTTATATCCGCCTCCACCTAACTCTTATTTTTTGGGTGACTGACAAATCATAATCTCTAGATTTTATTTCCCTTACTGAAGAAAGCATTCTAGTTCACGACTTTCTTCTTGTTTCATAAAGCCCCAAAGTTAGAATTCATTATCAGAACTTCTGTTCTGGCCATACTAAGCAGGAAATGAACATCAGACATTACTTAAGGGGAAATGGTCACTCACAATAGGAACTCAATGCCTTCCTGTGAGACTAATCCCATAAAAGCAGCTACAGAACAGGATAAGAAACAGATCTTCATTTAACAATACGGAATCTGCCTGAACAGCTACTGATTATTTGACAAACTAAGAAAGGAAAGAGAACCTGTCTAGATGAAACGGCAGGTCATTTAGCAAATAATCTAAGTTGATGATGGTACGAAGAACGATTCAGAGCCTACTGTTTGAGGTTCTTGGGCCTGCTCGACCTTGAAGGCCTGAGAGCCTCATATAGGAATCCTGTCTCTAACAGGATTATATTCTGTGAAGGACTGAAAATTCCACGATATCTTGTAGAGATGCCAACTAAAACTACCTCAGACTTTTGCTTAAGAATTAATATGGGATTAGGACTTGAGGAAATAACTGGTTTGATATATATCACCTATTTAATTTAGGAATATGTAACATATTCACATGATTTGAAGGAAGAGATGGGAGAGGGAGGAACGGAGAAAGGAAAAGTGAAAAACCTCACCCCGCCTCTGTTCCCTATCCAGCCAGCTCTTAAAACTTCCTTCAAAATGATAATCTTTCTCTTATAGTTTCTAGTGTATCCTTCCTGAGTCTTAAAAATTCAAATATATAGAAACACTACTATACATTACATATTATTTTCTACTTCTTTTACATAAATGGCTACTTACATAATAGCATATTTAAAAACCTGTTTTTCACCTCCCTTTTTAATTATCTTGGAGCTTGCTATCCCACCACAGCTTGCTATTCCTTGTTGTTTTACAAAGCTTTAAGTATTCCTTCATATGGCTGAATCATAATCTCTACTTAAAATTCCTACACTGAATGGCATTATCACAATTTTACAGTTTGAAAAAATTCTTGATTTGTTAAACAGGCTACTACTTGATTTGTTGGCTTTAGAAACTTTTAATTTTCAGTTATTACACATGAGAAATTTGTTCTATATCTCATTTTCTTTGTCCTTTCCTCTCCTAATATTGTTGTTTTGTTAATGTTCACCTCCTAGCAGTTTTTCATTGAGGGCTCATGAAAACAGTATCATCTCATAGCTTACATACAATATATTTTTAAATGCCCAAAATTTCTCTGGGGTAATCTTTGTACTTGAAAAACAAGTAGACTGAATACAAAGTTCTGGTTCTCATTCTCCTTCCTTGAAGGATTAATTCATTGTCTTCTGGCACTAAGATTTGCAAAATATGAGGCAAGGCCATTATTTTCTCTCCTGTAAGTAACTGAGTCTGTACACCTACCCACAGAATTCCCTCTTTAAAATTTACTGACTTTTGTAAGATATATTTCAGTGTAAACCATTCTGGATGACTTTGTGATAGTATGTGGAATGCTCTTTCATTATGCAAATACAAAGCTTCTGTTATTTCTTGAATGTTTTCTTAAATTATATCTCTATTATTCTATTCCACTGTTTTAGGTTTATTATTCAGAGACTCTAAAGTGTCTATGTTGAAATACCTTCCCCTATGGTTTATATCTCAATTCTTCTTAATCATTTCCAATTCTTTTTAACTATTCATTTGTTCTGCTTCCTCCTCTTATTTCTATCCCCCATATCCATTGTTTTCAGTATAGGTAAGTGTGGTGGACCTAATATGGTCAACTTGAGCCAGAATGCCCAGCTGGACTGAGTTGGTGTGATGCAGGGTATAGGAGATCCACCTGAGGGTTGCTGCTGATGCAACATACGACAGAGTGGGAGCCATAGCTAGTTGGCGGGCTGTTTCCCAGGAGAAGCTCTGCTGTGGCTGATTCTCCCGAAAGGAACTTGGCTGTCCTCATCGAGGAAGGAGCTTGGGGCCTTGCTGTTGTCGAGGATAGCTGCTGTTGCTTTGGAGGAGCTCTGGTTGTCATCTCTGCTGCACGCATCGTATCCTGGCTCCAGGGAAGATCTTTCCAGCCATCATGTGCAGACACAGACATACATGGGACAGTGCTGTGGGCTCCCAGCCCTCAATGGATCTTTTGGGTCTCCAGTACCAAGATGGACATTTGGCACCTTCTGCATTTGGCTTCTGGGTGAATATAGTAATCTATAAATGTCCTCTAGTAAATCTGCTCTCTTATGACCATTGGCTCTGAAAACCTAACTAATACAGTAAGTGATGGCGAAACTTTTAGAGCTTTCAATGATAACGAACAGCCCACAGCACCATATTTGCCATAGGTTCGCCACCACTGGCACAGACTCTATCTTGTGCTCTTTCTAAATCTCTTTTCCCTTCTGTAGTATATTTGAAATTCTTCTTCCACTCTTTTCTTTTTGTGAATATATACATTTCACCTCCTTTTGCTGTCTTATCTCTTCCCCAAGATCTTGAGTTTGTGCTTTATGGTAAAGTTACTGCTTCATTTAGTTTTTTAAGTCAGTAATAGTTTGTTTACAATTTTCGTTAGTCTATGGCAACAATTCCTACTAAGGGCTTGTCAATCATTAAGTTCTGATGTTCTCTACCACTTTACATAATGAAATTATCTGATGTGCCAGGGTTTTGTTTGTTTGTTTGTTTTTTACCAAGAACATGGTACATTGTCTACATAATGATCACATTCATCATGGTTATTTTGTATCTGTACAAGATGTATCTTGGTTCCCCATCCCTCTCTTCCACTCCCCCTCCCTTCCCTATTTACAGCCAGTTTATTTACATTTTTCCAATTCTTCCTCTCCCCTTTCTTCCCTTTTTCCCTTCCTTCTTTTCCCCCTTCTCTCTTTCTAGTTCTCCTCTCTTTTGAATATCTTTCTTTTACATAAAATCTATTATACCTCTTTGTCCTTATTTACACTTATAGCTTCTCATATCAGAGAAACAATTTGATGTGTACTCATGAGGGTCTGATTTATTTCACTTAAAAGTATGTTCACAAGGTGCATCCATTTACCTACAAATGTCTCTAGTTTATCCTTTTTAATGGCAAAGTAGTACTCCATTGTGTAGAAAAACCACATCTTCTTTAGCCATTCCTTAGTTGTTGGGCATCTGGGTTGTTCCCAAGACTTAGCTATTACAAACTGTGTTGCTATGAACATGGTTGTACATATATCTCTGTGGTATGATGTTTTCAATTCTTCTGGGAAGACACCAAGCAGAGGAATAGCTGGGTCAAATGGAGCCTGTAGTTGTAGTTTTTTGAGGAGTCTCCATACTGATTTCTATAATGGTTGGGCAAGTCTACATTCCCACCAATAGTGGAGGAGGGTACCTTTTTCTCCACAGCCCTGCCAGAATTTGTTATTGGTTGATTTCTTGATAATAGTTGTTCTTTCTGGAGTGAGATGGAATCTTAGTGTTGTTTTGTTTTGCATCTCTCGAGTGACGAGTGATATTGAATGCTTTTTCATATATTTGCCATTTTTATTTCTTCATCTGAGAAATATTTATTCATTTCACATGCTCATTTCTGGATTGGGTCTTTAAATTTGAGGGGTTTGAATTTTTTGAGTTTTTTATATGTTCTAGATGTTAGACCTTTGTCTGAGGGACAGCTGGCAAAACTTTTTTCCCAGTCTGTGGGTTTTCATCCTGCTCTATTTATTGATGATTTCTTTTGCAAAAGCCTTTTAATAGGATGTGGTCCCAAGCACTGATTCTTTGTATTATTTCTCGTGCAGTCTGCATTGTGTTCATAAATTTTTTTCCTACCCCTGTGTCAAGAGTTCTTCCTGTTCTATTCTCCAGTAGATTTAGTATTTCTGTTTTAATGTTTAGATATTTGACCCACTTCAATTTTAGTTTAGTACATGGTGAGAGACGTGTATCTAGTTTTAGTTTTTGGCATGTGGTAAGCCAATTTTTCCAGCACCATTTATTAAAGAAGCTATCTTTCTTCCAGTGAGGGTATTTGGCTCCTTTGTCGAATATGAGGTATTTGAGTGTGTTTGGAGTTGTTTCTGATCTTCTAACCTGTTCCATTGATTCTCAGGTCTGTCTTTTTGCCAGTACCATGTTGTTTTTAATCACAGTAGCTTTATAGTATAGTTTCAGGTCAGGGATTGTGATGCCCTCTGCCTTGCCCCTGTTGTCCAGAAGAGGCTATTCTTGCCCTCTTCTGATTCCAGATGAATTTCATGATGGTTCTTTCTAATTCTGTGAAGTATGTTAATGGTATTTTGATTGGAATTGTGTTAAATCTGTATAGTAATTTAGGAAGTATGGCCATTTTCACTATGTTGGTTCTTTCTATCCAAGAACATGGTATATCTTTCCATTTTCTGATATCCCTTTCAATTTCCTTTTTTAAGAGTACTGTAGTTTTTGACGTAAAGATCTTTTACTGGCTTTGTTAGATAGATTCCTAAGTATTTTACTTTTTTTGATGAGATTGTGAAAGGTGTATCTTCTCTTATTTCTTTCTCAGTGAGTTTGTTATTGGTATATAGGAATGCTCTTGACTTTTGGGTGTTGATTTTGTATCCAGCTACACAACTGAATTTAGTTATTATATCTAGAAGTTTTTTGGTGGAATTTTTGGGGTCTTCTATGTAGAGTATCATGTCACCTGCAAATAATGACAGTCTAACTTCTTCCTTTCCTATCTTTATTCCTTTTATTTCTTTCTGTTGCCTAACTGTTCTGGCTTATGTTTCTAGAGCTATAGTGAATAATAATGGTGATAGTGGACACCCTTGTCTTGTTCCAGATTTTAGTGTGAAAGCTTCCAGTTTCTGACCATTTAGTGTGATGTTGTCCATGGCTTTGTCATAGATGGCTTTTATCAGATTTAGATATAGATGGCCTATTCCTAATTTCTGTAGTTTTTAATCATGAATGGGTGTTGGATTTTTGTCAAATGCTTTTTCTAAATGTCTGAGGTTCAACATTAAGTTGTTTATTTGAGCTTGTTCTGTCTTCCTGATGTGGGAGTTCAATGCAATCAACTTCCCTTGTAGCACTGCTTTCACTGCATCCCATAGGTTCCAGTATGTTGTACTGGCATTATCATTTAACTGTATAAATTGCTTGATTTCTTCTGTGACCCAGCTGTTGTTCAGAAGAATATTATTTAGTTTCCATGTGTTTATGTAGTTTTTTTGGTTTCTGTTACCACTGAATTCCAGTTTCACTGCACTATGGTCCAACAGTATGCATGGTACAATTTCAATTTCCTTACATTTACTTAAACATGCTTTATGAGTTAGTATGCGATCTATTTTGGAGAATGTCCTGTGTGCAGCTGAGAAGAATGTGTACTCTGGTGTTGTGGGGTGGAACACTCTGTAGACACCTGCTAAGTCCATTTGTTCACAGATGTGATTCAGTTCTGATCTATCTTTGTTAATTTTTTTTATCTAGTTGATCTATTTGTGACAGTGGGGTATAGAAGTCTCCCATTACAATTATTAGTGTTTATTTGATCTTTCACGTTTCTTAATATTTGTTTTATGTAGTTAGGTGCACCAATATTTGGTGCATAAATATTAATGATTGTTATTTCTTCCTCTTGGAGTTTTCCCTTAAGAAGTATGTAATGATCTTCTTGGTCCCTCTTGATCAGTCTTGGTTTTAAGTTCACTTTCTCTGAGGTTAGCATAGCTACCCCTGCTTTTTTCTGGGTTCCTGTTTCATGAAATACTGTTTTCCATCCTTTGATTTTCAGTCTATGAATTTCCTTTTTGGTTAAATGTGTCTCTTGTATGCAGCGTATAGATGGATCTTGTTTCTTGATCCAGTCTGCTAGTCTGTTTCTTTTGATTGGTGAGTTGAGACCATTTACACTGATGGTTACAGCTGTTATGTATTGACTTATCTTTGTCATAGATCTTTTCTGTTGTTGGTTCTGTGTGTCACCTCATTTTAACTGCTTGTCTTGCCTGGTGGATTCTTTTTATTAGTGTCCTTGTAATCACAGTTTCCTTTTTTTCCTTTTCTAGGATATCCTCCAAAGTATTTTGTAGAAGTAGTCTGGAGGTCATAAATTTCTTCAGTTGTTTCTTGTCGTGGAAGTATCTTATTTCATTGTTGAATCTGAAAGATAGTTTGGCTGGGTACATCAATCTGGGTTGAAGATTGTTTTCTCTTATGGCTCAAAATACTGTGTTGCAGGCTCTCTTTGATTTAAGGGTTTGTACTGATGTGCCAGGTTTTTGAAAGTCTCCTTTCTCCCCACTACTGGGTATTAAACTCAGGGCCTTCACACATCTCCAGTCTTGATTATAACTGTAGGCCAGCAAGAGTCATTGAAATGACTGAGTTTTCCTGGGTCAACTCTTTCTATCAAGTTCCTAATAAATAGGTGTGGAGGGCAGATCTACAGGAAGGCAGAGGAACCTTCTGTGTCATTAACCAATGGCTCACTCCACTGCCAAAGGGAGAGAATGCTTCTCATAAACAGGCCTCTGCTATTTCTCCAAACTAAATTAAGCACTTAATCCTGCTCAACTCACATCCTAAATATTTCACTTGGCAATAACAGAGCCACCCTAGATCTTCCGGTTACTATTTGTGTGGTATGTCCATTGCTATCCTTTACCTTCAACTACATTGTGTCCTTGTATACAAAGTGAGTCTCTTTCACACAGCAGGTGAACCGTGTTTTAGTCTATTTTGCTCTGTTATAACAAAATACCCAAGACTGGGTTATTTATAAAGAATGTGGTTTATATTATTGTTCTGGAAGCTGGGAAGCCAAGACTAAGAAAACCTATCCATTGAGGACCTTCTTGTTGCATCATCCCATGACGAAAGACGGAGGAACAAGATGGTAGGTATGTTGGAAAGAAAGTAGTCAAATTCATCCTCTTATCAGGGACTCACTCCTACAGTAACTAATTTATTCTTTTAACTGCATTAATCCATGCATGAGGGCAAAGCCCTCGTGACTAAATCATGTCTAAAAGGGCCTATCTCTTAACACTGTTAAACTGAAGATTATGCTTCCAACACATGAACTTTAATGGACAAATTCAAATCATACCAAGCTGTATTTTAAAAATCCAATCTGCCCAATCTTTACCTTTAAAGAGAAAATTTTAATTCATTTATATTTAATGCAATTACCAAAAAGAACTTACTTTTCCCATTGGTTTCCTGAATGTCTTCTGCTTCACCCCTTAATTCCCCCATTACTGCCTTTTAAAAATTTAGCTTTTTTTTTTTTTTTAAGTATACACCATTTTGGTTCTTTCTTTCTGCATATTTTTTAGTTTTTTTTTTTTTTTTTAGTGGTTACCTTGGGTATTACAATAAACATCTTAAATTTCTTTTTTTTAACATCTTAAATTTCTAATGACCTTGTTTAAGTAATTCCAACTCAGTTTCAATAGTATGCAAATACATGCCTCTATTCATCTCCATTCTCCCTTTCCATTGTTATTGCCACAGATTACATCTTTACATACTTTGTGTTCATTAATATTGACTTATAATCATTATTATATGCATTTTCTTTTAAAAATCACATAGGAAAAAATAATTACAAACCAAAAGTACAATAATAATGGCTTTTAAATTTACCCTTACCAATATTCTGTATTTGTGCTTACAGCTTTCAGCAACTCTCTTGTGTCCTTTCATTTCAGCTTGAAGGATTCCTTCATTTCTTGTAAGACAGGTCTGTTGGTAATAAACTTCTTTACCTTTCATTTGTTTGGAAATGTGTTAATCTTTTATTTTTGAAAGATAGTTTTACTGGATATAGAATTACTGCTTAACAGTTTTGTTGGTCTCCCTGTCTCTCTCCCTCTCTCTCTCTGTCTCTCTCTCTCTTTCTTATTCTCAGTCATCCCACTGCCTTGGACCTCCCATATTTCTCACTGATGATCCTTAGTATAAGACAAGATACCTCTATCTTGTTGCTTTCAGAATTCTATTACTTTCTGAATTTGAGTACAATGTGTTACAGTGTGGATTTCTTCAAGTTTATCCTGACTGAAGTTCAGTGTGCTGCTTAGATGGGTATATTCATGTCTTCAACAGATTTTGGAAGTTTAATTTTACAAAAATACAGAAAAATATATAGATTATATAGATATAGGCATAGATACATCTCAATCAATCCTAGGAGAGTAAAAGAATTAAATTTCCAGAGCTGCTCCAGTGTAAGTCTTTTTCTCTCTACACACACACACACACACACACACACACACACACACACACTCTTGCCCTTTTCTCTCCGAGACTCCAATGCTTCAAATACTGATATACTGACCTACATGATGGTGTACACCAATCTCTTAAGCTCTGTTTATTTTCCTTTCTACTCCACAGAATGGATAATTTCACTTGCCTTACTTTCAGGCCCACTGACACTATTTTGCCTGTTCAAGTCTGCTGTAAAACCTCTCTTGTGAATTTTTCACTTCAGTTTGGCTCCTTTTTACAATTTATTGAAATTCTTGTTTCATTCATACATTGCTTTATTAATTTCTTTTAGTTCTTTGTTCATGTTTTCATTTAGTGCACTGAGCAACTTTAAGATAATTTAACATTATTATCTAGTAATTTCAATGGACGGCCTTCTTCTAGATCAGTTTCTATCAGATTCTTCATTTTCTTGTGGATTGCATGCTCATGTTTCTATGTATTTTTTGTAGGTTTTTTTTTTTTAAACTAAGAACTACACATTCTGAATCTTATACTGGGGCAGGTCTGGAAATTTAATTCTTTTTTTTCCCTGCGATTACTTATTTTTGCTTGTGTTGGTGACAGCCATCCATTTTATGACTTTTTGAAACTATGTTTGCCTTTGCTTGTCTACCTGCCTTTGTCTGCTCCTTAACTGTGGTTCACTGAAGTTTATGTTTTATTTCTGTAATTAGTAATCTGACACAGATTTTCTCAAATATCAGGCTCCAAAAAAAGAAGGTAGGTGTTGAGAAGCACTGTTTCTTTAAATCTCCTGACAGGGGGAATGAAATAGAAGGAAGGAGCTGTAAAAAAATTAAGATGTATTATGTACATGTACCAACTCCTCATGATGAATGTAATCATTATATACTGTAAACATGTACTAATAAACATAAAAATTATAATCTGACAGATGCCACTGGGGAAGTTACTATGGCAAAGAGAGGTGAAACCAAGGAAAACATCTCCACCATTCCTTTAGGGATCCACCAGAATGACTAAAACTTACATCTCCAAATTTATGGAGAACAAGTTCTCCAGTTCGCATCCTGGCTTCCACCAGACACTACAATTATTTGGGCCACAATTCTCATAGGTCATGGAGCTGGGTAACGGACGCTGGTCACTGGTTTTCACCCAGGTGTCCACCTGCCAAAACCCAGCAGCCTCATCCATTATTGAGCACTTCCTTGATTATAAGTGTCCCTCAGTGTCCAGAGTCCTGAATTAGTTTATTCTAGTCACCTCTCCCCCTGATTTAAAGTTGTTTCAGTGGAGAGACCAATTGCTCGAACTTGTAACCTGTCATTTTTTTAAAATTTATTTTTAACCAAGAACATGTATTGATACATTGTACATATAATGATCACATTCATCACATATATTTTGTACCTGTACATGATGCATCTTGGTTTCCCTCCCTCTTCCCCACACCTCCCTTTTGTTCCCTCCTTCCCTATTTACAGCAGGATTATTCATATTTTTCCATGATTTTCCTTTCCCTTTTCTTTCCTTGTTTTCCCTTCCTGCTTTTCCCCCTTCTCTTTCTAGTTCTCTCCTTTGTATATTATCTTCCTTTTATAGAATATCTATTACACCTCTTTGTCCTTATTTACAATTATGGTTTCTCATATCAGAGAAACAATTCGATGTGAACTCATGAGTGTCTGATTTATTTCACTCAATAGTATGTTCTCCAGGAACACCCATTTACATACAAATGACTCTAGTTTATCCTTTTTTATGGTGGTGTAGAGCCCTGTCATTTTGAGCGACATTCATCACTTTCCTTTAAACAATGTTTTTCTTGGTCTTTTCTGGGATTAGGCACCCCAAGCCCTCGCTTCTGACTAGCCTAGATTTGAGGATGGGACAAGTTGCATGGAAAGGTATAATGTCCAGAAACAATAACTGTTAATACTCTGGAACTCTAGAAAGATTTTTATTATTATCTATATACATAGGTGTATGTACAATTTTTCTCCCATCCAGGAAAATTCACAGTATGTTTTTCTAAATTTAGTAATTCATGGGTATCTTTTCATGTCGATAAGACACGTGACATAATTTTTACTAGTCATATGTTATTCTAAAGTACGAAATTAATGTTTTTTAATAAATAATTCTGCAATTAGCAACCCTGTAACTAAATCTTTGTACACAGTGCAACTGATTGCCTGAGAATAAATCCTCAGAAGTACAAGGAACACATTTCAAAGATGCCTAAGCACATGCCAGAAGTGGAAAATAAGTCATCTAAAAGAAGATTAGAGAAGTTTCCAGAAGTGTCCTAAAACAGCTTCCAAATATGATCTAAGGAAGAAATAAGGAAATATAAATCAAGAATGAAACATGAGATGATTTCAAAATTGTTAGAAATGTTTAGTTTCTTCATGGTTGCTCATCTCCCCTTCCTTTACCACATACATGTACTATTACATTATAGGGATTAGAAGTAAAACGCGTGTACTGAAAAAGCCTATAGATATATCTTCTGGAACAGTAGGAAAGGGTGAGACTTGGGAATACTGCACCCACCTTTTTTCTTTTCCTTTCCTGGCTGTCCTAGGGATAAAGCCCAGGGCCTCGTGCATGGTAGGCAAGTGTTCTAGGGCTGGTCTGCATGCCCAGCCACTGTGCCTAACTTCATTAGAGGGGAGGCTGAGTGAAAGGAGCATACGGAGGTCAGGCGAATGGAGAAAGGACATCAAGCTAAATAACTGGTATCATTTAGGAATATATAAAAGAGGACACATGAGGAAGTGGGAACAGGAAAGAGTGACTATGAGAATTTAATACCCTTTCATTTGGATAATCACTAAAAAGCTCACGCTCCGGCCAAGTTACCCTTATCACTGATATTCTCATGAGCTCATTCTTTAACTCAGGCAAGTCATTATTTATTTCACAGCATAATACACAGCAGATTAAACTTTATTAAAGCTCAGCTTCCATCGACCTTGGACTATTTAAGTCCCAGGCTTGTTCCAGTTTACATGGTTACCTACATTCCAACCCAGCTTAGAAACCCAACAGGCTCAGTGAATTAATAAAGTTACTATTAAAGAGCAGCTGGCTTTACTAACTCTCTTAGGAAACATCATATTACCTCACTATGTGACCATGAGTAAACTAATCAGTCTCCACCAAAACTATGAATATTGTTACTTAATGACTGTGGGCATTATGTCCAGTCATCCATTCGTAGCTTCTCTAAGCCAGAAAATGAAATGTAAAATAATAGGCAATTCAATTTCTCTTGTTTTTCTCTCCTCATATTAGAAAGTAGATAAGAAATGCAACAGCTAAGTTGAAGGGGAAAAAAGGAATACAGAATTAACACATCTTGAGCAGTATTACTCCTAACATTCCAACTCTATCATCCAAATTGCATGTCAAAAGGTTTGACACATATTTCATAATATTCAGTAATGAGACAAAAAGAGATCTACAGAAAAGCCTTTGGCTCTTGGGCACTGACCACTATTTGCTTTAATAGGCCACAAGAGGGAGCCCTGTAGTCAGTTTATCTGCCAAGAGAAAGCCATAAACATTAGCTAGATGGTGATTTACTGTTGGAAGTATTACTTTGATCTAGCCTTACAAGCATTATTTTATTCTAACCTCCACCTTTTTTTTCTCTTAGTTCCTCTCAAAAAGCATAAGAGTAACATCTAAGAGCCTTCTGTTAATGTGGAGCAATTACATTTATCCTACATTGATGGGACAAGTTCTCTTAGAACTTTACACTTAGCATGCAGTGGCAGGTAGGGAAGCAAAGAGCTAGGTGCTTAGAGCAATGGCGGAGACACCCAATGCCAATAGTGAGAGGGGACAGTGGAGTGGATAAAGATGAGCTCAGGAGGTAAACACAAATGAGTCTGAACCCCAGCTCTGTCACCAATTTCGTGACATTAAGCAAATTATTTAAAATTTCTGATCCTTAGTTTCTTGATCTGTAAAATAGACTTAGAGGGCAGTCGAACAGATTAAATGAGGTAATACATGTAATATTTTTGCATTTTCTAAAAACACTTAATGAATATGGTTATTTTATTAAATATAGCAATATTTTAAACATATGACCTCATACTGTTAACAAACCAGATCTATTTCTCTTTACTGCACAGCTTCATCCCGAAAACCACTTACATATACAAGAACTGCAGAAACAATTGCACACATTTTAAAGATTTCAAAATATGCATATTCCCATTACCCTAAAATGAATATATGGTATAAATTTCATGATAAATGAAAAAAGTAAGCTACTCATAATCTAAAATTAGATCAACATTAATAGGAGAATACAAAGTGTAACCAATATTCTTCCCATAAGCAATTCTCGTAACCTTTGTTATGAGAATTCAATGTCCGCTTTGATAAGATTTAATATGGAATTAAAAACTCTCTAAAAACTACTCTTATTGTTGAAAATCAGGCATTTTTCACACTTCAGAGCTGGGATACACAATATCTGACGTCCTCTTATGCTTATACTCAGGGCTTGAACTTAGCCCCTCATTCATTAAATTCCTAATTCCCTACTAATGAGCAGAGAAGCAATGAAGGAAGAAGGGAAGAAGGCAGGCAGGCAAGGAAAGAGAAGTATACAAGGCCTTAATACAGCACTTCCCTCAAAATGTAACATACAAAATAAAGCTGTAAGCTGAATTTCCAATTTCACCGATTCTCCTGAGCACTAGTAGAATTAGACCACCCTTAACACGCTCCTGCCAGCTTGAACCACTGGTGGTACATGCATGACTGTTCCTTTGGGTGGCAGGGGACAGTCCCATCAGTGGTACAAGTCACCTGATGGGACAATCATGCAAATACAACCTGTTGTGAACAAGTTAAATGGTATTAGGAAAAAGGTCCAATCCATATAAGTCCCCTAATGTATGCTACAAAGTTAGAGACGTTATCTAGAAGACAGAACATTCTGTTGCTACAATTTGTAAGAAACAATAATCGGTGATTTTCAAATGCAGGCATTTCAGAACCACTTGGAAACTAAGTGAGTTCTAAAGTCAACATGGCTCAGAATGTTCTGACTCCTGATGCAATTCAATCCAGCAGTGTGCGTCTCAATAAGCGCCACTTGGTAATGGGCTTGTCAGACACGTGATGTGGGTCACAGAAAACACAGGAAAAGCAAGCGTGGGTCACAGAAATTAGAGTTTCCAGTGATCTCTCCGTGAACTTAATTAAGGAAATGTTGTTCTTGAAACAACCAGATATGATTTCAAGACAAATAAATGATTCTGATTAAACTAATAGAAACTCCAAACAAAATATGACCATAGTCCATAACGCCCAGTTAGAAGTGCAGGCTGGTGTGCTTGTGAGAAACTAGATTACAAATGATGGGTAGCCATTTTAGCAGACTAAACAAATAATCACTGGGAAAAAAGTATGCTTAGGAATATAAAAATAATTACCAGACAGCACACTATGAAAGTTACGAGAAAAATACTGCAACAAAGAAAAATGGCATTCTGGCAAACAACTTCATACCTGATGTGAAGAAGAGCACTAAAAGCTTCCAAATACAACAGAAGTTACTCCTGTATGAGAGTTACTATATATTAAAGACCAAGATAATCTCAGACAATAAAACCAGTTTAATATTAGCTTTAAAGTTCAAGACAGACACAGAAACAATGAGTCTCTTTCATATCACATAATGTAGTATGAAACAAACAACCCAAGTCCAACACAGACCGATTAAGAAGAAGCAACCCCAAATCAAATGCATATGAGGAACTGTGAGGAAATTTAGGGAGAATTTTACATGTTTTCCTGGTGGGTCATTACAACAAAGACAACATGTGACACCTGACTCATTAGAAAGGCAGCAGCCAGTGTGAACCTGCCTAACAGTTAAAACAGATTATATTTAGAGAACTACAAAGACCTATAAAATTTACCTGGTAGAAGATATACAGCTTTAGTTGATTCAATACAATAAAAACCAAAGGTAAGAGCTTTTAGGCTACAGTGTAAATATTCTGAAAGGTTCCTGCTGTCCTCGCACCGGGTAGAGTACGGTGCCAAAATGAATAAAGAGCTCAAGATAATGGGCAAAACACATTTACAGGCACTGAAACATTACTATGTGCCAAGAATAAAACAGAAAAAACTGCATTTGTGCAGACATGAAGAAAATGTAAAAAAAAAAACACATCTCTTATATTCCTGCTTGTTACATGCTGGCAGAGACCATGCCCTCTAGTCCGGATGACGTCAATGAGCTTTGGCAAATTTCATGAAGAGAACTGTCAGGCTGACAACTGCCATTATTAGTTAATAAGCATGCTAAAGTCTCTTTCTAATGGGCACATGGAATGGGATTATAATAATTCTTTTATGTTTAGAGATACGAATATCTGTTATTACATGAGCTAAAGATAATGTGTGACTGAAAGAATGAATAAATTTAGAGACATAAAGTTCAGCGCAAACAAGAGAAAAAAACCTACGGAATTGATTTCATCATGTCTGGCTAATTTAAGACTCAAACTACTTTATTTCAGGAAATCAGATATATGGTCTACTAGAACAGAGAAAAGTCTCTGTAGGAATATTTGGGACTTTTACTTCAGCCTACTGAATGTAAGTGATTTATTCAAAAGAGGGAAATGGAAATGGGGAGTCTCATGATTCTTTCTCTACAGTTATGAGAAAGCAGAAACTCAGAAACCCCAGTGAGGGGAAGCTGTCACAATAAGGGCCTTAGTCACTTTTCTTGTTGTTAAAACAAAATACCCAACACCCACAAGTTAAAGGAGGAAAGGTTTATTTCATCTCGTAGCTTGAAGAGATTTCAGTCCATAGTTGACTGGCACCAAGGCCAGGTGGCACAGCAGAAGGGCATCACAGAGGAGAAATGGTTCACTGGCCTGGCAGGCAGAAGGCAGCAAGGTGGCAAGGTGCAAGCAGCAAGCCTACCTTTTTTGTATCCCTTTATATTCCATCCAGGCTAGGAACCTATTGATTGGTGCCAGCCACACCCAGGGTGGGGTTTCCATTATCCACACCCAGAATTACGCTAAACCCATTTAGCTACCACACATTCTTAATCCCAGTATCACACACCCTAGATCAGTGATGGTGAACCTCTTAGAGTTCTCAATGATACCAACAGCCCACTGTGGCAAGTATGCCATGGGTTCACCACCACTGCCCTAGATCTAGCCATGTCTGAAAAGCCCCATCTAGGATTTAGGGGGGAACATGAGGCTTAGCAGAGGACATCATGCCACAAGCCATAACATTGCACCCTTGGCCCCCAAGAGACTCATGAGCATTCCTTTATGCAAAAGGCATGTAGTCCATCTCTAAGAGTTGCCAGAATTGTAACACTCTTGGACTTGATGAAAAATCCAAGTCCAAATCTTCTCTGAGATTTAGCAAACTCTTAGCTGTGAGCCCTCATAAAAAATGAAAAGAAGATTAAACATTTCCCACATACAATGGCACAAGATAAATATTCCCATCCCAAAAGGTACAAATAAGGGAACAGAAAGGAATGGGAACAAAGCAAGACCAAAGTTCAGCAGGAGAAACATTAAATCTCATAGTTCCATGTCCAGCATCCAATGCAATCTGTGGCAAGACGTGAACTCCAAAGGGCTTGGGTGGCTCTGCCCTAAGGCACTGCCAGTGGTTGTACCTTCCATGGCTTCTCTCTTGGGCTGGTTTTGCTCACGTGAGTTTCCTCAGGTAATCCATGTTCTTGGGTTCTCCAGCCTTCTGGGGTCTCCACTACATCTTCAGCTTCACACTCACAGCTTCCTACACTGCCTTCCCTTTCAAGGGCATACTGCCTGGCCTCCCAGGTTTTCCTCTGAAGTTGGGTTGGAAACCTTTCTGACCCCACAACTCTTACATTTTGCATGCACTTAAAACCAGCACCACATGGATGAGGCCAAGGTCTGCGGGCAGCTTCCTCCCCTTTTGGCTATGGGCGCCTGGATTGCTGAGCACTGTGAACCCAATTCAGAGGAACAAATTCTCTAGGCTGCTGCTATTCTGGAACATGATGCTCTGGGCCTCTCTTCTCTAAGCAAAGTCTTTCAGTCTGCAATTTTGAGGCTACAATGGGTGGAGTCCCGTTGGTTCTTGTGATTGCCTCAGGCCATCTTTTCTTTTGTCTTGTTCCTTTTCAGCAATCAGGTTCTCCTCTGTTCCATCTTTGCAGTCGACAACTTTACTGGAGCTTCCTTTCTGGGCCAAACCCAAAACTTTTTAAATCATTCTGCTGGGTCCTATGCTCTCAATTCTCAACATAAATCTGGCTAAAAGCCCCCACTAGTAGCCATGTCACAGCCTCGGCGTTAAACTCTTTGAAATTTCTTCCACCAGATTAATTAGTCCACTGCCTTTAATCTCAGTCTCAGGCAAAGTCTCTGGACATGAGCAAAATGCAGACAAATTTTCTGCCAAAGTATAACACACATGGTCTGGAGTCCAACAGTCAATGCAGGTGTCCTGTTCCTAACTGAAACCTTTTGAGCCTGGTCTTTACTATCTGCATTTCTATCAGCATTTTGGTCTTCTGAGCTCTGACCAAAATCTCCCAGCTTACATTTCAGGGCTACTTCTTCAGCCAGCATCTCCAAAACTTCCCAAACTCTTTCCACAAGCCAGTTCCAAAGGCGCTGAACCACATTGCAAGGTAGTATCAGAGCAACAACTCCAGTTCTCTGGTACCAAAATCTATCTTAGTTACTTTTCTCATTGCTGAGGCAAAATACTCGATACTCACAAGTTAAAGGAGGAAAAGTTTAATTCAGCCCATAATTTGTAGAGGTTTCAGTCCATAATGGGTTGGTGCAAGGCAGGGTAGCATGGCAGAGGGGCATCGCAGAGGAAAAACAGTTCATGAAACGGGAGGCAGGAGGCAGAAGGCAGCAAGCACCAAGCCTGCCTTTTTTCTGTCCCTTTATATTTCATCCAGGCTGCAAGCCTGTTGACTGGCGCCAGCCACGCCAAGGTGGGGTTTCCATTATACACACCCAGAGCATGCTAAACCCCTTCAGTTATCATGCATCCTTAATCCCAGTATCATATACCCTAGATCTAGCCATCTCTGAGAAGCCCCACCTATGAGTGCATGAAGCTCCGGGGGACATCAAGATACAAGCCTTAACAATAAGGAATGACATATAGGTGCATGGGAGCTCCCATTAGAGAGATACAAGCGCTGGGCCAACTCTGGGTATAAACCACTCTCCTGTTAGCCCTGCACTGATGCTAGCCTCTTGCTCTCCTAACATGTTAGTCTATATATTGCTTGTTGTTGCTACATGCTTCAAATTTAGAATTTTTTTCAGCACATGGTCAAAGGACTAAACAGGTTAAAGAGATATCAGAAATAAGTTTACTAAATGCAAGAGTATGAGAAATCTACACCTTAGTGGGGATAGTACCCAGAGATGGGGTAAGTTTGTAGTCTAGGAATCTTTAAAAATAGGATAAGAACTGAAGAAGTTTCTGAGTCTTGGAGAAGTATTACTGCCAACATTTTCAGATTAAATATTTGTCAAAAACTAATCGACCTGCCCACACAAAAACTACACCAAATCCAACATTTGTTTTCAAAAAAGTTTTATAAAATCATCATACACTTGAAAGAGCTATATTATTTACTGTGAATCTTGTAGTGCTCGGTATCATTACAGGATTCTGTGAACATACAGCTTTAGGGAACAGACTAGGAGCAAAGAGGTTAATCAAGAAGCATCAATCTTACTTTTTTGTTACCTAAATAAACCAAAGACCTGCACAGTATGAATACTTACAAATTCCTTGTGATTCCGCAACTGCATTGCCAGAGACTGTGCTTTCTGTTCTACAGTGTAAGCAATCACAGTTCTTCTATCAGGTCTAATACAAGTGCTTGGCTAATATAAGCATCTAAAATATTTAACGATATCTGTAATGAACTAAGAGTTTCTAAACTTTGTAATTAACACAAGCCACTGAAATAATTCCTATTTAAATCATAAAATGGAATGCTCCACACAAAAAAAAACAACTTTAAGACAGTATTCTGAGAAATTATTCTGGTTACCATAAAATAATGTTGACAATGCCTCCCTTAGATGAAAAGCCATCTTCTCAAGCTTATAAACTATGAACAAGGTGTGATCAAAAATATGGTAAAAACACATTGTCATTAATCTCTCTTAAAATACTCCTCTCCCTTTAAACAGTTAGCCCACTGTTCTTGCCACTTTCTGAAGCAGCTCTAGATAGATGTCCTCTTTCCTGAGTACCCTTACCTTGATGTTCTGAATTGACTTAAAATATTTTCCTTTCTTATTTTTTGAACTTTTTTATTAGTATATATTTGTCATACATATTGATCACATTTATCGTACGAGATTTGTACCTGTATATATCTTAATTCTTTTGTCCCCTACTCCCCTCTCTCTCTTTAACTCTTCTTCCCCTCACCATTTACACAAGCTTTGTTTCTATTTTTTTCCCTTCTGCTCTCTTTTGCTTCCGTTTCCATTCCTTTCCCTCCTTCCCTTGTTCCTCTTTTCATATGAACATGTTCTTCCCACTTCCCAATATCTATCTATCATTATGCTCCTCATTTATCCTTTGGGTTTCTCACATAAGAGAAACAATGTGATATTTAAACTTGGGTGTTCAATTTGTTTCACAAAAGTTTATAGTCTAAGGTGTATCCATTTTCCTACAAATGACTCAAGTTGATCTTTCTTTATGGCAGCATCGTACTCCATTGTATATAAATATCATATCTTCTTCATCCATTCATCTTTTTTTTTTTTTTGGTGGTGCCGGGGATCGAACTCAGGGCCTTGTGCTTGCAAGGCAAGCACTCTAATCACTGAGCTAAATCCCCAGCCCCAGATCCATTCATCTTTTGATGGGCATATGGGCTGTTTCCAAGATTTAGCTCTAATAAATTCTGCTGCTACGAACATGGGTGTGCAAACACCACTGTGATATGATGCTTTTTAACTCTTTTGGGACAATATTTAGAAGGGGAACAACTGGGTCAAATGAAATCTCTAGTTTTAGTTTTTTGAGGAATCTCCAAACTGACTTCCATAGTGGTTGTACCAGTTTATACTCCCAACGGCAATGCAGAAGGGTTCCTTTTTCTACACAACAGCCTCACCAGCTTGCTATTGGTTGATTTCTTGATGACAGACTTTCTGGAATGAGATGGAGTCTCAGTCTTGTTTCCATTTGCATTTCTCAAATGACCAGTGATGTTGAGCATTTTTTCATATATTTATTTGATGTTTGTATTTCTTCATCTGAGAAATATCAATTCATTTCAGATGCCCATTTTTGGATTAGGTCTGTAAATATGGGATGGGTCTGATTTTTTTGAGTTCTTTATATTTTCTAGATGTTAGTCCTTTGTCTGAGGAGTAGTTGGTAAAAATTTATTCCCACTGTGTGGCTGTCTTCACTCTGGTGGTGGTTTCTTTTGCTGTGTAAAGGCTTTTTAATTTGATGTGATCCCAATTGTTGATTCTTTGTAATATTTCTTGTGCAACTGAGATTTTGTTCATAATGTCTCTGCCTATTCTATCATCTGACAGATTATGTGTTTCTAAAACGTTTATCTTTCATAGTCATCTTGACTTTTGGTGAGAACCAAAAATCACATGGTACCAGAACTTGTGAATGAGGTAGACAAGGGCACACAATAATGTTTTCAAGAGCCTGGCTTTCCACTGGATGACACTTGGCAGCAGTAACATTTACTATATTTTTTATTACACCTCATAAACACATTCATGAAAGAGGACTTCCAGAATTGTTTCAGAAAGTGGCAAGAACAATGTGATGAGAGTGTTTGAAGTAAGGGGGTGTACTCTGAAGGGGAATTAACAGCAATGTGTCTTTTGTTGTAATAAATTTTTAAAACTTAAACATTCATTGTATACCTTTTAAACAAATAAGTATCTCTGTGTTATAATAGAAAAGATATAGTTCATAAAAACACATACAATGGTCAAAGAATGCTTCAGAAAACCTAAGTGAGAGATAGCTGAGGAAATGTTTCATTTTAGCTTGAAGATAATACTAAAAGTAGCAAACACATTTTAAAAAGTAAAAGTTATTTAAGAGTGAAAGCTTTTCTATGATACAGCCATCTCAGAAAAGATCTAACTTAAAAAATTAGAGACTTTATTAATTAAAGCAGAATCACTGCAGCAAAGCTGCCAGGCTCACCCTGACTGCAAATTTATAGCAGATCTTTGGGAAACATGTCTTGGCAAACAGGACTCATGAACATCAAAATCTCTCCAACCTCTGTAACCACGAGTACAAATGAGTTTTAAAATATCTTCCCAGAGTTTGAACTCTCATAGTTCTTTATAAACAGCCACAGGAGCAGTCTAATATCAGTTAACTAATAATTATGTAATCTGAACATATGCCCGTAATTTAAATAAGTGATTAATTTCATAATATACTCTTATTAAGCTTCAGTTTAGAGAAAATTTCCAAATACAAATATAAACACACGTTGCAACACAAAAAGTTGCAAAAGTAAAAATAGTACAAAGAACACTTTTACTCAGCTTTGCCACTGTTAATGCTTGTTTTATTTTTGCTGTGTGTGTGTATGTGTTGTAGACACCTAATTCCTTTTCTAAACATTGAAGGTAGGTTACAAATGTTTATCCTTAAGCATTTCAGTGAATAACATTATAATTTAATATATTTTCCTACTATAAGCAAAGCCAAGGTAAATGTGTTTGCATATTTCTAGTGATGAAATAAGTGAGAAAAAATGTTTAAAGTTCTTGATGTACACTGACAAACTGCCTTCTCAACAGTCTGTAACAATCTAAACGTCTACCACCTGGACCTTAACTAATCATTTGTTTGACTTTCTAAACTCATTAGGAATATGTTTGCTTAGTAGTAGCAAGGTTGATTTTTGGGGGGCTTAATGTGTGTTCAAATGATTTTCTTCTCTTGCCTTTTTGCCTCCTTTTAGAAAAACTCTTAAAAGTCAAATCTTGCTGCTTAAAAGGTATATGGCAAATAGACTCATTGTGAAGATAAATGTATAGGCCTTCAGAGAATAAGAATTTTGACAAAAAGACAACCCAAACCACAAAAACTCATGGCAGAACAAACTGCACTTATCTACATGATAAAATTATTGTTATGGTCCTTCTTGTTAACTTTGGGGCCTGTAATTATTCCCTAGCTGGTAAGCTATGTTGGAACTCTGGCTCATAGCAGAATGAATTTGTACAATGTAAACCCAAATGTTGCCTGTAATAAACTATATTTAAAATAATCTTAGCCAGGCATGGAGGGAGGCAATCCTTTAGCCTGCAATCACAACTACCTGGGAGGCTGAGGCAGCAGGATCACAAGTTCAACTCCCGCCTGGGCAATTTAGCAAGACCCTATTTCAAAATAGAATAAAAAGGGCTGGGCATATATCTCAGTTGTAGAGCACTTCCTGGGCTCAATCTCTAGTACTGCTGAATGAATGAATGAATGAAATCTCAAAATTGAAAGGCAGATGTCTAATTTCCAGGTAAATTTGGTAAAAACCATTATTATGGCCAGTGCAGAGAAAATCGTAATCCAGAAATAAGTTAAAACTATTTCAGCCTCTAAAAACAAACCAGCAGCACCTCACAGATAGAGCATATACAAAAAATACACAATTATAAATAATAACAAATTTACTAATAGCTTACTGTATTTCTTTAATCTGTTACTTTCCCCTACACAGTCTTGAGAAAGACTTGACCTGGAATACAGAGCAGAGGATGAAACAAGGCACCAGAATCCTAAAAGTAAGGACAATGGTTAGAAGAATGCTAGAATAATACCAGACAATGATGATAAGGGCCTACAGGAAGGAGGATAAAAGATAAGGAAGACGGAGAGGAGATAAACCTGACAGCTACTTTTTTTTTTTTTTATTTTAAACCAAGAACATGTATTGGTACATTCTACATACAATGGTCACATTCATTACATTAATTCTGTACCTATACATGATGTATCTTGGTTCTCCCCCCTCTCCCCCGCCCCTCCCCTCTGCACGCTCCCTCCCTATTTACAGCAGGTTCATTCATCATTTTCCATATTTTCCCTTTCCCCTCTTTTTCCCCTGTTGCCTTTCTGCTTTTCCCCTTCTTTCTTTCTAGTATTTCTCTCTTCTGCTCACCATCCTCCTTTTATATAATATCTATTACACCTCTTTGTCCTTATTTACAATTATGGTCTCTCATATCAGAGAAACAATTCGATGCGTGCTCATGAGTGTCCGATTTATTTCACTTAAGAGTATGTTCTCAAGAAACATCCATTTATATATGAATGACTCTAGTTTATCCTTTTTTATGGCAG
>PVJO010022968.1:0-27014 GCA_004026905.1 Hystrix cristata | reverse complement strand
GGGGCAGCTTGGGTCTCCACTACAGAGACACAAAGAGAAGGGGCCCAAGCACCTGGGATTGGCAGAAACTCTGTCTGAGGTTTTGCTAGCATTAGAGGTGGTCCTCTTAAACTCCATGAGAGTTTTGCAGCACCTTGGGGAATTTAAGTGTCGGGTTCTCTTGAATGTGCAGAGACAAGAACATCTTGTTTTATTGTATTTATTTTACTACTTGGCAGTGCTTGGTATTCAACCTTGGGCCTTATGCATGCTACAAAAAGATTCTACCACTGAGCTACACCTCCAGTAAATTTCTTGAAAAAAGTAAGATATGAAAATTGAAATATAATGACTTTAATAAGGTAGATAAGTTTAGTAAATGCTTGGTCATAAAGAGATAAAAGGAGGGAAGAAAAAAGGAATGAAAGAAGGAATTGGGATGTGTCATGTACATGTACCAACTCCACACAAGGAATGTGGACATTCCATACTGCACACATCTGCTAATAAATAAACAAAAATTAAAAGCAGAAATGAAGGCATTCTGTGTAAGGAAGTAGTGCTGATAGTGCTATATCTTACTGTAAGGAGAGAAAATTGATGAAACTTGGTAAACTATCTTAAATAAACTCACTGTGGTTGAATGGAATTGATCAAACATTTCTAGTTTCCACTGTATTTTATATTATGTTGAAAACTTGTGTCTGAAAAACAAATTATATGAAGCTGTTCTTCAGGGCAAATTTAAGCAGCACCTGATATTTCACCAGGCCAGAGTATTAAACATTGATCTACAGCGTTCTCCAGTATTCCCCAAGAGCTCTGTTTGTAGGGTAGTCACTAACTGCCATAGAAAGAGTGAGTACAGCCAGCAAGGCTTGGTCCTGTGGCAGTGCCCGGAGTTTTCTTTGTTATCTATCTCTTTGTTATAGTTGGTGCTGTCAACAAGGAGAGATCAATAGGAAGGAAATAAATACATTAAGTTTCTTAGTTTGGCTTTAATTCCCCCTCTCTCTCTCTCTCTGTGTGTGTGTGTGTGTGTGTGTGTGTGTGTGTGTGTATCCACATATTTAAGGAATCCAGCAGCCTGCACTGATAATGTCCACTATATTAGAACATGAGTATGAACTGGTAAATAGAGACTACTGGGGGAAATTCCCCAAAAACCTTTTCATTTAGTCTCTGCCTGAAGAAAGACATTAGGCCCGCGGGCCGAGCACTTGTCTTGGAGGGAGAAGATGTGCATTCAAATTCTGACTCACTTTCGCCAAGTTGCAGGCTCTCTCTCAACCTGAAATTCCTTCGAGTGGGGCATGGAAGAAGGGAGGATGGTGCGTAGGGTCGCTCCGAGCTCATGACTTTTGAATGTGTGATTTTTCTCATGAACAGAGCAAAATGTTAATTAGTAGGAAGGAATTGGCCTTTTTTCTGTAGAATTTTAGAGCTTAGGAGCCTTTTGGATTGAAGATGCACAACTGATTTTTCCCAAAGGTGAGTCTGGATCCAGATCATTGAACATCCGGGCAAGAGTCCTAGTGCCCCTCTTGTTCCGTCTGACTTTTCCTCGTTACAGGCTTGTTCTTAGGTAGCACACAGTCTTGCTGTGGAGGAAAGACACCTGCCTGGGGAGGTCTGAAAATAGCGGCCTTTGAGACACTTCCTCCTGGAGATATTTTGCCTACTGGTTGTGACACTACATTTTTGAGGCTTTTCCCACAGCTCTGGCAAGCTTCTTCAACTTCCCAGGAGCCAATTTACATTTAAATCATAATCTACTTCTAGAGAAAAATGTTTCCATTGCTCCTTCGTACTACCTTCTCTTCAAGCCTGAATCGCAGTTGTCAGAGACTGATGTCTGCAGTCAGAAGCCTGAGCCCTGGTGTGGCAAGTGACAAGCCCTGTCTGCCAAAATACAGAGAGGTTTTAGTGAAGATGGTTCCTTTGTAAAGTATGATTACATTAAGTATTGCTCACACACGATAAGGTCAAAAGTTAATCCTAATGATGCTCCTAACTGGGTTTGGGAAAGTGATTTAACCCAGCGGTTTGGTTTTCCAGGTGCAAAATGAAGCTAATGTTTGCCAGCATAAGATCTCTTCGGCATTAGAGTTCCTTGAGGTTTAGAACTCGTACACGATCCAACTCTCTCTTTCTAGTGCGTTGCATCCATCCCTTGGGCTTCAGTCCCCTCCACCCACCACCAAGACCCCCATTTGACTGGTGTCCCTTCTAGAGAACCAGGAGCTAACGTGGCCCCTTCTTGGCCTTACCTGCATAGCCAGCCAGTTACCAGATCCTTCCCCCTCAATTCTCTCAAAATGTTTCTCAGGCTAAGCTGCCACCTCCTTTCCACGAGCTTCCTCCTAACCGGGCTCCTCGAACCGCTCCCTTCAATTTGTCCTCCACGCCAGTAGTGTCCAAGGACAGAGTGTGGTGAGAGGTTTGCCGAGGGTGCGTCCAGCAAGGACGTATACATAAATTGCTGCAGTTACTGTTGGACCTTAATAATTATTAGCTTCAAATTTGCTCATTATAAATATGTATCTCTTAATATACACTGTGTTTTACATGGAAATTAACTCACAGAGTTCCGTATTACATAGAAGGTCCCTGACACATGTGGTTAAATGCATGCATGTGGAGAGATTAGGTCGTGCCCATCTCTGCTTCGGTTGCAACTCATTTCTCCAATCCTTCTCTGGCTACACTTTCACAGAGCTGATTAGTAGGCACAAACTATAAAATGATAGTACAATGATTATAAAGATACACAATTTGCTTTATTTCATTCTATTCTTCTTCAAGCTATAGTTTTAAAACTAAACAATTCAAAAAATAATGATTATTCCTGAAAATCATTTGCTCTTATGGCATAGTAAGAAGGATACATTTGATCTGTGCCCCATTTCTGATTCAAAACTCAAATCATAGGAGTTTCCTGCTCAACGGAAACATCTTTCATTCTGACAAGGTAACTCTTGGTAACCACGAATACTGTCAGGATGGGGCCATTTCTTAAAAAGACCGACTCCTGTTGAAAAGATTGGAACTCACAGCCTCTCCCCTAACCTATCGAGGAGGCAAAAGAGGCTGGAGATTGAGTTATGTGATAAAACTTCCACTTAAACCCCTAGAAGATGGGATTCAAGGAGCTTTGGGGCTGGGAGGGTGACATCTAGAAAGGGTATGGAAGCTCCATGTTCCTCCTGCATGCCTCCCCATGAATCTCTTCTACTAGATTTCTCCTACATTGCATTCTTTATATTAAACTCATAGTAGCAAGTCAAGTGCTTTCCTGGGTTCTGTGAGCTGTTTTATTAAACTGTCAGTCCTGGAGGGAGGGTTAATTGGAAGCCCCAGTGTGGATAGAAATGGCTAGAAGTGTGGGGAAGGTGGATGGAAGTGCAGGCAATTTGAGAATATTTGCAACTGGTGTCTGAGTGAGGGTAGATTTGTGGACTGAGCCTGTAACTGGGTTTTGGGGTTCTGGAGTCTCCTTCTAGAGGTGGTTTCTAGGTTCTTTCTGTGCTGAACGAAGAATGGTCAAGACAACTTTAAATGGTAGCAAGGCCTTACATTTATTAAAGGTAGGAAAATAAACAGGTTCTGCAGAGCAAGTTTGGGCCAAGGAGGGAAAATACAATATACTCTACAGTGTGCGAACAGGCAGCTGTGAAAGAACACAACAGCAGAAAACTCAATGTGGGCTGTCATTTCATATCTGCTTCTCAGGCTGGCATCAGGTCTAGCCCATCCTGCTGAAAACCTGCTTGAGGTCTTGGGGGAAGTCCACACGCGGGGCTTTGGGAACTGTTCTATGCATGTGTTCTGTGATTTTGTACTTAACAGGTTAAGCCTACATCCCCAGCCAGCTCTAGCACACCCTAGTCTTCTGCCTCAAGCCCTTACAGCTATAGAGTCTGATGCGAACTCTAGGTAGTTAGTTTCAGAACTGAACAGAATTACAGGACATTTAGTTGGTATCAAAGAATTACAGAATTGATTATAGGTGCAGAAAACTCTCACGTTTGGTGTTAAAAGTGTTGCAAGTAAAAATGTTTCATTGCCTTATGAAGCAGCAGAGTGTTGAAAATGGCTTGTTCCCATCAGTCGTTGAGTATCTGACATAGCTGTCAAGTACCTTGGGACCTCTGTCACCGACCATGACCCTCTGGGCAGCCAGAGTGGTGTTTCTCAAAACTCAAGGCTGATCCTTGCTTAATACTGTCAGGTTTAAGCAGTCGCTGTGGCCTGCCAGGTCACCCCAGTCTGACTCTGCCCACCTTTCATCTTGGGTCACTCCTTCCTTACTGCCTAACTCCTGGTCACACATCTTTGCTCACCTCCCCTGTGCCGGGCACCTTCCTGCCTCAGCATCTCATACCATTTCTTGCCCTGAAACAATCTGAAGTCCAACTCTTTATTTTGCCATGTGAGTTTCAGGCCTTCACACTCCTATATACATGCCTTTCCCTGTGGGAAGCTTTCTCTGTCTCTCTAATGTAGGCCTCATCTAATTTCCCAACATGCTCCATTTCTTGAGCATTTGTCCTGGGTCACTAGTCGGATTACGCATGTGGCCATTTGATTGCTGTCCACCTTCCTCAGATAAACCCTAAGTTGCCTGAGGCAGATGACTTATGCAATGTGACATTTCCATTGGGATTTCAGTTGGTGCTTAACTCTGTGGCCCGTGAATGACCACTCTGAGAGAAGGTGCTTTCCCAAAGGCACTGGCAAAGTGAGCTCCTTAGGGTCTCAGTTGTTTTTGTTTTGTTCCAGTCGCCAGGGAAACAGACCCGGATCACAGCCACCCCACGTCCTGCAGGATGCCTGGTGGGGTGCTCTGGCTCCTCGCCAGACCTACTGTCTTTCTCTGTGCTGGCTGCTGCCACAACGCTGCCCACACTACAGGGAATTTAGGGCTTCAAAACAGGGATTTTGGGGGGTCACAGTTTAATTCAGAGCATATCCATCATGATATTTTAATGTCTGAACATTCACATTGGTAGAAGAAACACTTTATAATTAATTATCTGAGCATAGAATTAAACACTATTTAATGTATACACTCAAAGTAAATTTTGCAGAGTTTTCATATATACTGATTTTCTCAGAAAAGTAACAATCAGCTTTACTGAAGAGTGTACTTGTTTTTTGGAGAAATTTACCAGGAGTTGTTTGTGTCATTAGAAAGTCATATAATTAGCAGCAGCACTAGTCATACTATTTAGGTCAGTGACACAACACACCCAAAGCATTTTTATAGAAAAAGATCAAGCTCCTGTTACTGTAAAAATGACCTAAATGTCTTGTTACACAGTTGTTCTTTCTGAAGTGGAAAAAATGGAATTGAAAATGTTCTAAGCCAGGTTTACAGATATTTCCTTTTAAAAATTTTGAGATACACATGTGACATATGCATACATATAATACATACAGACATATATAATTATATATAGTGATATTGATATATATAGTGATATATATATATCTCGCTACATATTAGTGGCCTCTCAGAGACAGAGTATAATCACATTGTAAAATACTGTGTAGATTCCACTATCTCCTTTTTAAATTCTTACTAAGATTGTTAATTTTTTGCTAGATTTCCTTTATCGTTCACATCCAGTGGCTGGAAGCTCTGTTTGCTCTGCTCAATTTTGTTCCTAAGGTTTCCAAGGCCCAATTTTGTGGTTGTGTCCTTATTTGGGGGTTTTCAGTAATGGGAAATGTTCCGGGAAGCTTAAACACCGTTTAAAACAGTAGGGTTTTCATTTCCTCCTTTGTTCTTGCACTCATATACATATTAGTTTGAAATTGCCTAACAGAAGCTATCAGAAAGAGTTTCAAATATTTGATGAGAGTTTCTAACTTTTACCTGAGTTCAGAGATGAACAATTTAGGACGGTGGCTGTTCACTCTTTGTTGACTTTCAGGGATCAATTGATGTGCAAATATTGAAATCTGTCCTGCCATAGTAACAAGAAAATACTGTAGCATCTAGCCTACTTTTTCTACAATAGCCAAATTATAAAATACTCATTCAAAGAAGTGTGAATATGTGTGTGTGTGTGTGTGTCTGTGTATTGTTTTAGCCAGACATACAGCACTAAGCAGAGTCTCAAGGAAAAATTTGACCAAGGATCTCAAAGAATTTTTCAGAGTTAGAGGGTTATCTAGCTCATTCCACTAGTTTCTCATCTACCCTTTTCAAATGATGAGACTTTAATGCCCAGAGGTTAACTGAAATGCTGGCAATTATTTATATATTTGGTTTATTTTGACATATGTAATAAAAAACACTTTTCTTGCATTTTTATTGGAATATCCTTGAGAATTTAACATGTAAGTCACAATTTGGCTCACTGAGAAGTGTCCCTTTCAAAAACTCTATACTTTTTGCTTTTTTATTTTTATAGATTTTTATTACAATTTACCCAAAATTACACAAAGTTACAGGCCATTATACAAGCTTACAGACCACAATAAATTGGGCCTTTGGCTTATGACAGTGAGCAATGTAAACAGCCACCTACATACAGCAATAAGTACTTTTTGCTTTTTCAGGACTCGATTTATTTGCTAAAATACCATTGACTATTAAACCTTAAGGCAGCTAATTCCTTAAAACTATATTGTAACTTGTCCTCACTATGAGGACCTGGGGATATTTGTCATTCTTCCCAGTTACTTGTTTAACTGTCTGCTGTGGAAAGTATAATTATGTTTTTCTTTTGTCTTGGCTTCTTGGAAGTTCAGACTCAAACCTGTGAAGTTAGTCATCTTAAAAAGACATGTGATGTTATCACACCTTCATAAACCAACTTAACCTGTAGCCTTATTTTATTTTTCTTTTCATCTTTTCCCCCTATTTTCTTCCTTGAATCTATTCATTGGATGCTGACATACACAAGTGCCAGGCACTTATAATAGACCAACCTTAGAAGTTGTAGCAAGGCTGCTTTAATGACAGGGAATCCAATTAAAGAGCTGTCTCTTAATTTAGTACTGAAATGAACTTGATGCCGCCCCCCAGGGCCCTACATATGCAATGTTTCCTTAAGTTCTAAGGTCTCTCAAGATGAATGGGAAACTATCTCAATATATTTAATGCCTATTAAAAATACAGTAGCTTTAAAATATAATATGAGGAGCAAAACTAATCCAAAATTTTCTCTAGTGATATAGTTGTCCTGGAAGGGGTTAAAGTCTCAAATAACTTGGATGTTAAAGTCATAGTATGACTCAGCCCTAGAGATATGTAATGTTTGGTTACTCCTTCTCTAAATTTTATAGTTCATGTTAAATATATAAATAGGGCTCTTCCCATCTGTATTTTGAACAAGAATTCATTCTGCATTCAGCCAGTCATTTGAGCTGTTAAGGATATTTTAGCGAACTGAGGAGGCAACACCCAGTATTGCTTGGAAAGGGTGCTTCAGTAGTTTGGGAGGATTTAAATTGTTTTTAAACAAGTCAACAGACTTCAATTCTATGAAGACTCAGAGTTAAGAGTAGAAATGTTTGTGAGAATCAAGCCTATGAATTAATAGTTTGTGTTAATAACAATACACACTTGTGTTCTCTATATATATGGCATTTAAGATGATTTAGATCATTAAAGTAACAGATTATCTTTGTGATTCTAATTTAAAATGCATAATTTAATGAATATTTCATATCTGCAAGCTAATACTTTTATTCAAGCCAGTGTGAGCCCTGGTTTATCTCCTCTTCAATGTCAGGTGTATAAACAAGTGAGTGATTAGTGGAACTTGGTTACTTACCAATAAGCAGGAGATGCAGCCTCTCTGGGAGCTGTTTCCTTCTGTGCTCCAGCTGTCCTCCTGGATGTACTGTGCCCCGGCATGCCTGGGTGTTCCTTTGAGCTGCACATCTCTTCCAGGTATCTGTGACCAGGCCCACCTCTGTTTGGAAAAACTGAACGCATCCTTTAAGGCGCAGGGGAAACTACGCTTTGCATGACACCTCTCCTCCTCCACCAGAGTCGGGACTTTCTGCGTGCTGGACCATCACCTGTGGGCTCTCACATCCACAGAGGTGCAAACACAACACCTGGTCTGTAACACTCACTCACTACTCTTAGACGGATGTCAATTAAATGTCCCAACAAGCTAGATAACAGCCTCTATTTTACTGGCTCTTGCTTAGAATCCCATAAAGTCATGGCAAATCTTAAAGGATGTAAAAGGTAATCTTGTTTTTTTTCATATTTGGGGATCTATGAAGAATTTAATTTGGAGAAAGACTTCTGAGGTATAAAGCAGCATGAGAGCCTCTAATTATTGATAAAACCCTTTATTTTCAGTCAGTAAACTAAAATTATTTTAAAAATATAAACATCTAAGTATCTTACTTCTCTTGAAAAATTAAAAGACTCAGTCACGCAGGCTCCTGTCCTAAACAGTGTCAAAGCGTTGAGAACCACAGCCAGTCTGCCAAAGATCACACACCTCCTATAGGTTCTCCAATGCAGAGACTGAGGAAGGGAGGGGGGGTGGGGGAGGGGATGAGAAAAGAATTAGGATGTGTCATGTGCATGTACCAATCCCCATAATGAACGTAATTGTTAATGTATTGCAAACATGTATGAATAAAATTAGAAACAAAAATAAAAAAAGATCAAGATAAGTTGTATAGGTACTAATTCCCCCAAACAAATGCAAATATCATGTATTACAAACACATACCAATAACAATAAGAAACCAAGTATTAAGTAGGAAAAAAAAAAAGAAGTGGTATATCAAGAGCAACACTGAAACCCAGAAGGGCTGACTCCGCCAGACCGAGGTAACACACTGGGCCTCCCAACTTCGTGTATGAGACTTGCCTGTCACCAAAGATGATCAAACTGGACAAACCCTTTTCGGCAAAAGATACGTTTCTATGAAGTGTCATGGGACAGTGTTTGTTTACAAAATAAACTCCACCAAAAATGTATGAAGTTTGCTATTCAGAAGTCACTGGGCATAAACTAAGTCTTTTGTGTACCCAATAAGCACATTTGCTTATAAATCTTTTGCCTTGACAAGAGCTAGTTGGCATATAATTCTGACAGCTTAACTGATTTTATTAAAATTCTGTAAAAGTTTCTTCCTTTCCTTATTATTTTCTTATTTTTGCAGAAGAGCCTGAGCCCTGCGATTATTCTTCCTTTGTAAGTTATCTGTTTATTTGTCCTCCTTTCCCTGCAGAAATAAGTTTGTAAGCCTTACAAATTTTTTATCTTGAACATAAAATTATTGCCAGGACAAGTTTAAGTCTGAGAAACATTAAATCGATTTTGGTTAGGGACACAGTAAGCTTCTAAAAGCTATGGACTCCAAGTTTCACCCTAGAGAATTCCCCTTTCTAAACACAGTTTTGGTGACATATAAATTTCACATCAAATTTGCCCCTGGTAAATGCACAATTCAGTGTTTTGAAGTTTCAGAGCATCACTGTTGTCCCGAAAAGTACTTTTGTGCTCATTGGCAGCTTCTTTCTGCTCCCACCTTCGGCCTGAGGCAAGCTGGAGCTGGAACATCCCTTCCGCCTCCTGACCTCGGTCTGGAGCTTAGCAAGCACTGTCCGTCCACAGTCACCCTGAAACTGACAGCGGAGGCCTGAAGAATTCCCAGGGAAGAATTCCTTCAAGGATGAAGGTACCCTCCACGGCACCCAGGAAAACAGGGCTGAAGCCCCAAGCTAACAGGGACCAAGTACGAACTCACTGGTGACCATTTCGTGGGATAACTCAGCTACATTGCAGTTAGAACTAATTCTTCACAATGGTTAAAAAAATTAATATCTTTAATTTATCACTGTAGTTTCTACCACCATTTTGATTTTTCTACCATTTTGGTATTTAAAATGTGAGGAGAGAAATTAGCAAGCAATATATTTTTAGGAGTTTAGTCAATACCGAAAATATCCAAATACTGACTAACCTGATCAAATGTTTCCATGTTCAGAGGGGAATTTTTTTTTTCCACGACTCTAAGATTTTTCACATAATGCATTTCCTGCTCTAGTATACAAATAAAGAAATATCTCGGAAGAGCGAGGCTACAGCTGTGAATCTCAATATTTAACATGCAGAGCTTCTGAGACTTGAGCAAACCCTTGGTGATCCCGATAAAACGCACACCTGCCTCCCCAGGGTAGCCGGTTTCTGAAAAGTGGCTCGCCAACTAAACGTTACCGGGTTTAGGGTTGCTTACCTTTCCCTTTCTGGAGCTGGATTCCAGGTTCTTCTCATCTTGAACAAAGAACACAATGAAACGAGCAAAAAGGCAATGGCAAAGTTTATTCAAGAAAGCAAAAGTGAAGAGTCAGAGAGAAAATGGATCTGCAGAGCGAGTTTAGGCCGAGTAAAGAGAAAAAGAGAGTGAGAGTAAGGATAAAAGTACACACTGCATCTGGGAAACAGCATCGACCATCGTGGAAAGCCACGATAGTTCCAGCTCCTCAAGGCTGCCTTTCTTTTATATCGTCCAAGTCTGGAGGAAACACGGGAGAACTCCTACATCCGGGTCCCGAGAGGCAGCGCTGGCATCCCAGCCTGAGGCTGATGTCGGGTCTAGACCATCCGGTTGAAAGCCTGCCGGAGCTCTCCTGAGAAGTCCACGTGCAGGGATTTGGGAACTGTTCTGCGCATGTGTCCGTGATCTTGTAGTTAACGAGTCACTCTGCTTCCTCAGGCAGCTTTTGCCACACCCTAATCTCCTACCTCAACACCAGTACTGATGTTGTGGGGTAAATAAGGTACTGCCGGAGCTGATGCACTGTGTCCATGATTTGAAGCTCAAATCACTTGTATTTTTGTTACCATTCAGAAAGATTTCATCTGGAAAAATTTTTCAACATTAGCATTTCCAGACTCACTGAGAGCCTCATGTTTGTTTGTTTAGTGGTGACAAAGTTTATATGAAAAATTAAAATCGAAGATTGAGGGAGAAACTGGTTCTGCAGAACGAGCTTGGGCCGAGTAAAGGAGAAAGAGCAAGATAAAAGTTCTCCCTGGAGATCACAGGGAGAAAGCCACTCTAGCCAGTTGTTTTCTGTGACCTCTGCCCTCAAAGCAGAAACTGCACCAAATGATTGCTCTGGCAATAATTGTGTGTCACTTCATAGTCAAACACTCACGGCCTTTTTATCTGGGAGGAGACTGTTAGAGCAGGGAGGAGGCAACCACAGATAAGTCTTTTATTTCCACAACTCCAGTCAGTAGTTAAAAAGAGGAGCTTTTGGGGTTTGGAATGGGCTTTATCATGCAGTCGATAATGACTTTTTTAAAAATTCAGGCAATCCTTTGAGGCCGAGGATGGAGCAAGAGATCACAAAGCTCTACAAAGGGGTTTCTGAGAGAAGCGGGGTATTTCAAACAGAAAAATAGACAAAAGTATGTCAGGAGTTGTGGGAAGAGAGAACAAGCGATATACTCGTAGGAAGGCTGCTCTTTTCTGGAAGAATCGAAGGCCTTTTGGTTTGTTTTTCTAGGATTTTGTTTGTTTCCTTGCTTTTTGTGTTGAGGATTTAACACGAGGCCTTTGCACTGAGCACCATACCCAGGACTGTTCAAAGTTTTTGTTTGCTTGTTTGTTTGTTTGAGACAGGGTCTTGCTAATCACTAAAGTCCCCAGGCTGGACTTGGACTTGCCATCCTGTTCCTCAGCCTCCCAGAGCACTGGGAGCGATGGCACATGGGGGCCACCTCACCCCTAGCTCAGTCATTGGTGCTTTAGCTTCCATCCAGCCAATGGTTGGGTGACATGTTGGAGAGCCCTCATCACAGATGTCATTGTTCTTTGTCAATTGGGGCTTTTTTGTAGTACCAAATTTAAATTGGAGTTATTTTGGGGGAGAGGACTACTTTTATCCTCCTGCCTGTTTGAAATCAACTATTTTCTAGACAGGATAGTTTCCCATTCTAACATTTTTGTGTAGAGAATGGTCTTCATAATTGACAATTTCCATTTATGAGCTATGTAGTGGCGAAGGAGTGCAAGGAAGTAGCTAAAAAGTAACTTGTGTGACCTTTCAAAAAAGAAAGATAATGGTGGCATTTTCAGTGATGGGGCCATCTGAAACCAGCCTGCTGGAATTATTTCAGCAATGGCTCAGGTCAGAAGGCAATATGCTCTGGAAGCTTTAAAAAGTAGATATTTGGAAAAAAAATCGATACCAACTCTTTAGCCTTGAACAAATCATTGCTGCCTTTGTTTAATTTCGCTTACTACATGGCATTTATAAAGCAACTAAAAATGCAGTTGTACCTATAACTTCAGAAGATTATGTTAAACATTTGTACACATCCTACAAGGGAATCAGTCTTTAAATATCTTTTATCTCCCCCCCCCGCTTTTTTTTTTTTAAGAAATGTAACAATGGTCTGTTGCCCACTTGACCTGGAGCCTTCTTTCCCTACCTTCCTTTTGCCCCCTTTCTCCTGCCTGTTAGCATTTACTGCTACCTGTCCATTCCGTTCCAATCACTTCAAGTACAAAAATCCCTTGTGATCTGGATGTGGCAATGCGTGCCTGTAATTCTATCTGGGAGACTGAGGCAGGAGGATTGCGTGTTCCAGCCCAGCCTGGCGGACTTAGTGACTTAGTGTATCAAAGTACAAAAAATATGATTTAAAGAGCAACGTAAAAGATAAATGATAGGAAACAGGGAGAGAGACTATGTGGAGATGGGAAGGGGATCTGGGAACAGAGAGGGACAGGAGGAAAAAAGTGGGGTGAGGAAGTAAAGAGGATCCAGGTGTGATACATATATGTACCAATTTTCCACAATGAATGCATTTATTGTGTATCGCAACATATTACTAATATGAAAGAAAAAAATAAATTTAAACATTCATCAGATATTCTGACCCCACCTTGTACAGTACCAGCAATCTTACAGTAGAATCAATTATTATATGTATCTTATGATGGCTTCAAAGTTCTTTGTACCTTTAGGAAGGTACAAGGACAATCGGGCTAATGGGCTAATAATTTTTCATGCAGAAAAATATCTTAATGAAGTAGCCAAGATTAATATGTCATACATACCTATTAAATGGATATAAGTATTTGATATTTTGATATTCAGTATATATACTGTATTTTTACATGAAAGGTGTTCAATCTAACCTTCACCTATGATATTTAACATCAGAGAATTATGTGAATATTCACTTTGCACAAGGGTATAGTATGAAAGTATGCACATAAATTAATTATCAAGGTATATGAAGACTATTTCTTAAGTGAAAACATAAAGCATGTTATGATATACTATAATTGCAACTGCAAAAATTCCACTAACATAGAAGGTGATATGCATTCATAAGGAAAGATGACCCACTCAAGAAATGGGCCAGAGAAATGAACGGATACTTCACAGTGGAAGACATACAAGTGGCCACCAAATATATGAAAAAATGTTCAACATCCATGGCTATTAGAGAAATGCAAATTAAAACAACTCTAAGATTCCACCTTACCCCAGAAAGAATGGCAATCATTAGGAAGTCAATAACAAATACTGGTATAGCTGTGCTGAAAAGGGAACCCTCCTACACTGTTGGTGGGAATACAAACTACTACAACCATTATGGAAATCAGTATGGAGATTTCTCAAAAGCCTGAAAGTAGAAATCCCCTACAACCCAGCTATTCCCCTACTAGGTATCTTCCCTGAAAAGCTAAAGACCTCATACTACAGAGATACTTGCACAGCAATGTTTATAGCAGCACAATTTGTAATAGCTAAATTCTGGAAGCAACCTGTATACCCATCAATAGATAACTAGATAAACCAAAAGTGGTATCTATACATAATGGAATACTATTCAGTTGTAAAGAATGACAAACTAGAGTCATTTATAGGAAAATGAATGGACCTGGAAAATATAATGTTGAGTGAAATAAACCAGAATCACAAGCCTGAATACTGCCTGGTATCCCTCATTTGAGTGAGGAAAAATACAAACAAAAGAAAAAGGTAAACAATGGGTACAAAAAACCAAAGGGTCAGATCTAAGCCAATAGGCAAAGGGTCCAAGGGAACCAGAAGAGGGCAAAGGGAGAGGGGAATGGGAACCCAAAGGAATAAAGATATCCTAAAAACAAGGACCTAATAACCCAAACTCAAAACAGTGACATGTACACAAGGTACTACAGTAACTTTATGTAGTTGTGACTTAATGCTGCATCTATGTGGTTGTTTACATTGCTCTTTGTCATAAGTAAAAGGCACAATGTATTGTGGTCTGTAAGCTTGTGTAATGGCCTGTAAGTTTTTGTAATTTTGCATAAATTTTAATAAAAATCTATTAAAAAATAAAAGAAAGAAAAGCAATTTAGCAACTTTGGTAGATTGATGTTAAGCTATTAGTACTATAGCTTTAATTAAAATATATGAGATGGGCTATTATATACTACCTATGGACATACATATATTCACACGCATACATTTATGCACATAATATTTACATTACTATGAGTCTAGGAAGCTATCAGTCTCCCAGGAAACTGTAATAATTACTTATTGATTACTGTACTGTTCGCTACCCATATTGACATACTCTTTAGTAAATATTTATAAGAGTGGAAAGCGCTGTTTCAGATAAGAGTCAGAGGGCGATCTGGAAGGAATGCTTGAGTAGCATTCTCCGTTCTCACACGCCTGCGAAGCATGAAGTGGGTGTCGATATCTGCACATGGAGGACGAAGCCTAGAGATTTTCAGGTTGTGTTTACACTGACAACAGAGAGGATCATTTTGAGTGCATTGCCTGGCTGATGATCCATTGTGAGGTAATTTGCAGTGTCCTAGATATTAAACATACTTGTCAAATTTCACATCAGTGGAATTATGCAGTGTGCGGCCTTTGTGTCTGGCCTCCTTCACTTAGCACAGTGTTTTCAAGGCTTATCCATGTTGTGGCATGTATCAGCCCTTCGTTCCTTTTTGAATAATTTAACTGTAGCAGAATAGCACATTTTGTCCGACACCTGATGGGTGTTTGAGTTGTTCCCACCTTTTGCTGCTGTAATCTCTGCCACTATGAGGACTCACACAAAAGCTTTTGCATGGATGTGTTTGCTTTCAGTTCTCCTGGGCATACACCTGGGAGTGGAGTTCTGGGGCATGTGGTGTCTCTGTGAGAGGCTGCCAGACTGTTTGACAAAGCAGGTGCACCATTTTACAATCCCATCACAAGTACTTTTTCTTTCTCTTATTTATGTTTTTTGGAAATGTATTAGTGTGTGTTGACGTTGTATGATAATGGGATTCATTTGGGGAAGTTGGTACGTGCATTTAACATGTCTGAATCCATTAAAGTCCACTTTCCTCCCTCTGCTTTTCCTCTGTCCTCCTGCTTATCCCCTTCCTTGTTTCTAGAAGTCTACCTTCTGGTTTCCTACCCTTTCTCCTTTAATTCTTTATTTACCAATTTATATATTTTTAGGTTCCTGATATAAGAGAAATCATAAGATATTTAACTTTCTAAGCCTGACTAATTTCACTTAACATGATGATTTCTAGTTCGACCAAATTTTCTGCAAATGACATACGTACCTTCTTCTTTACGGCTGAGTAGTATTTCATTGTGTGATATACCACATGTGGTGGACTGATATGGTCAATTCGAGCAGGAACACCCAGCTGGACTGAGTCGGGGTGGTTTTGGGCGTAGAAGAGTCACCTGAGGATTGTTGCTGACACAACATAAAGGAGACCCAGAGCAGAAGATAGTTGCCGGCTGTTTCCCAGGAGAAGCTCTGTTATGGCTGGTTCTCCTGAAGGGGACTCGGCTGTTCTTGTCAAAGAAGGTGTTCCAGGCCTTGCTGTCATCGAGGATGGCTGCTGTTGCTTTGGGGAGCTCTGGTCTTCATCTCTGCTGCAAGCATCGTATCCTGGTTCCAGTAAAGATTTCTTCAGTCATCATCTGCAGACACAGACCTACATGGGGCTCCCAGCCCTTGATTGGATCTTTTGGGTCTCCAGTGCATAGATAGGCATTCAGCACTCTTCCTGCATTTGGCTTATGGGTGAATGTTGTAACTTGTAAGTGTCCCATATTAAATCTGCTCTCTTGCAAACCATTGGCTATAGAAGGTAACTAATACCCCCCATTTTCTCTATCCATTCGTCTGTTGGCAAAGTCTAGGCAGTTTCAGTAGCTTAGCTATGGTGAATTGTGCTGCTATAAACATGGGTAAGCATGTATCACTATACTATTCAGTCCTTAATTCTTGGGAAATATGTCCAAGAGTGGTATAACTGGGTCAAATTGTACTTCTACGTGTAGTCTTTGGAAGAATCTCCGTACTGGTGTCCACAGAGGTTGTGAGACAGAGGAGAAGCACCTGTCTCTCATTTTTCTTTCATTTCCCAGTGCCAGCTGCAGGAGGGTGTGACTTGGTTGATGGCCAACGTGCTACTTCCTTATGCCTCTTTGGTCCCCTTTGCACCATAATGGATGGGGGCAGTTTGCTTTAATGTCCTCCCTTGCTCTATAGCGGTATCCTCCCTGGCTATCAAACCGCCTTTTTCCACTCCCGTGTGAGTGCAATCAGTCAGGCAGTATGGTGACTCCCACCACTTCAGTTGATACTGTACTTTTGAGGAAAAGAGAGGATACCCCAGAGTGGCTAAGATCAGGAAGGGAGGGATGGGGGCCCATTATTTGCATACCCAACATTCACAGCAAGCTTTCCAGAAGATTCCATGGTTTCGGCCCTCACCCTCGCTGAAACAGGCCTGTAAGCTGTTACATAAGCAGCACTTCCCAGCAACTCCTTGGGTTTTAGTTTAGAAGGGCTCCCTCCTTTGAACTGGCCCCTGTGTTGCAGCTCAGGCCCCTTTACAATAAAGGCTCATTTTGGTGTTCCTGTAATCCTGCTTGTGATATATTTTGGGCAGTAAGGGCTCTGAGAGTCCTATAAATCTACTGGGGATTTTTATCCTGAGTAACATGGACAGAGCAGTCGGATCCCAAAGAAAGATGAATAAACACTCATAGCTGTTAATATCAAACAGCTTCAGAGACCGGCAGCCAATGAAGACCAGCAGTGGAGACCAGGACCTCATAGAGGTGACGTGTGTCCAGCACAACCTGGCATCAGGCAGTGACAGCCAGCAGCAACAGTTACTGACACCCAGTAGGGTTTATGGTATCCAGTACAACCTGTTGTTGGATAGTGATGGCTGGCAGGGCAATGACCAGCAGTTAGTTGTGTCAATTGTTGACATTCGGCATTATCCAGTGTCATCAAGTGACATCAGGGCTGCTAGCAGTGTGCACTTTGCCGATTCATGATTTCCATCTGAATCTAGCAAAAGAACCCTGGGCTGATTGGCAACAATTGTACTAGTGTACATTCTTATGGTCAATGTAGGAAGGTTCTTCCCCCCATCATCACTAGAATTCATTTTTTAAATTTTGCTATTCTCATGATAGCTATTCTCACTTATTTTTCTATCATGGAAATATATTACTTTAATAACTGAGGAAAACAGTTACTTAAAAAAGTCTATGAGCCTGAACCTGTAGAACACTGTCTAGTACAGTGTGGTTTTAATCCATCTTTATCTTTAAATCAAACAGAGACCCTGTCTCATAGGTTACATATGGGTCCTATTGTAATGAAAGAGCAATAAATTTCTTGTTGGAGAAAAGGAATCTGTTCCCAATCGATTAAATTAAAAGAGAAACCTCTTGGGAAGATGTGTAGACTAAACGTTCTTCACAGGACTACTCTGGGTAGATGGTTGGGTCCTCATCTTGTGTGTTCTCTGCTACACTTATCCATGAAAGTACAGTAAAATCACCTCACTGAGCAGGTGTCTGCAAGGAAGGAGAAGAGCCTGCATGTAGGTGGACAGTTCCGTTTCTGTGCATTTGGTACACATGGCGACAACTAAACTTTTTGTCTATATATGTGTTCGTCTCTATGCTCATATCTATGAGTGTGTATGTTAAGGCTGCCTATTGTGATTTTGACTTTTGCAGGCTTGAAGTGATTTGCATTAATAGACAAGTGTGATCTGCATGGAAAAGAATGCTTCTGGATTACACGGGGACCTAAAACAACTCTAGAACCGGTTTCCTGTCAAACTCGCACAGTTATGAACTGGCTGAGCTGAATTGTGACTTTCAGGGCTCAGTTATAGCACCACACTGAGGCATAATGAAATATGACACAGAAGGAAAACATCGGTAATACCAATGTCCTTTTTACTGGAAGTTTTTACATTTTGTTCTTTGCACATTTTGCTCCTGTTTAGACATTTTAACAACACCATACCGCATATTATTTATTTTATTGAAATGTCCCCCCTTAAATTCCGCACCCAAGGGTAGCATGTCATTGGTTTACCCTCCCCCAGACCTGACTCCAACTATATTTAAGAGTTCCTTGGGTAAAATGGGGACAAAACTGAAAGGCATTTTGTTTGTGGAGAAACTGAGTCATGGACTAGATCAGTTTTTTATAGATGTGTGGTGACTAATTGGGAACAGTAGAGTAACTCCTCCTATTTTTATCAAATCAGTAAGTGACACTCCCTTGTTCTCTATATATTTACTAAGGTTTGACTTCAGCTTTATTCTCATTTCACATATTTGATTGGAAAAATGAGCTACTTCTAACTTCTTAAATATTGCCTGCCTAATTTTGAAACAATGAAAAAGTGAGAAAAATTTCCTATCGCTAGTTCACTAACAGTTTATTTTTTCTCTCTGGCCTTTCAGAATTTTCCAGACAGAAGCATTCTATTCAAAGCAGGAGGAAGCAGTACCACACTGCAATGTAGCTTTCTGCCCAACCTCATCATTCATCTCAAGGAAATTAGAGTCATTAGAGACACAATATTCTCTCATATCCTCCCCTCTGCTGTTACTCTTTAGAGCTTTTCAGTTTGAAGATGAAATAATCAAAAGAGCCACGAGATTCATTACAATGTTTGTCAAAACCATTGGAAGAATAGCACATCCTGGACCTATTATTGGCAAAACAAACAGTGAGTGACATTCAGCGTTTATGCTGTTTGCTTTCTGATACTATTGGAATGAGTCTACAGCACACACAGGCGTTACCAAGAAGTGGCTCTCTGTTTTGTTTCAGTATCTGTCCTGTCTTCAATTTATTATCACGGTGAAGTAAAATCATCACTATCTATAACTCAGATCACTGCAGAAGAGGAGAATCTATAAATGAGAAGACACCATTATTTTAATCAAGCATTTCCCAAAGTCATTCTTTGAGTAAGCAGAGTCTGCCAAAAAAGAGAAAAAGAAAAAGAAAAAAATGTATGCGCGCTTCAGGAAAAGGAAAGTAGCATGATTTTTTTTCAACAGATAGTGTTACCCCATATGGGGCACCCTAGAGAATGTCATATATTGCAGAAAACCCACTACACAACTGGCCCTTGGAGAAGAACTTGAAAGCGCATGTGCAGCGATCTCAATGACCAAGGTCACCCAAGCAGCGGTCGATCATACTAATAAATATCTGGAAGCTGATGGCCACCGTTCTGAGCACCTCTTGTAATCGTAGAGGCCAAAGGTAACTTGTATTAAACTCACGATGTGTCAATGAATTTAGTATTAAAATAGTCATACAAGTTTTTCTTTTCCTGAAGTGTGTATACATTTTTTGGTGGACTCTGTAGATATAAAAATGGTTCCTTCTGAAAATGAACTGGGAAATATACTGCATATTACTGCTGATCTTGAAAATGCACATGCTCATTAACATATATGAAAGGCTCTGAAAAACTCTGCGGGGAATACAAAAACCTATAGAGATTGTTTTAATCTAGTTTTGCTCAAATTTGGTAATAGAACATCTTATTGCTGCTGAGAAACAAACTCTTCCAAAACTTCCATGCTAAAAACAATAGTCATTTTATCATCTCTCACGGAGTCCATGGCTCTGCAAGTAGGGACAAATTCACTAGCTCTTTGTTGTGGGATCCTTCATGCTTTTCTCATCAGGAGGCCATAGGACTCGCTGTGATCCAGATGAGCATCTTTCTTCACGTCACTGTGGAGCTTTTTGGAGTCTTTCTATGTGGTTGAAACAATCGGGCTTCCTCATGGCTGCCTCCGGGCAGTAAGAGTGTTGTGTGGTAGATCAGAGTTCCCAGGCAAGTACTGCAACTCACAAGGTGGAAACTGAAGATAGTTTAATGACATAGTCTTGGAACTTATGCAGCATTTTCTGACTGTGTGCAGTTACTTACAAGTGACTCACAGGCCCACTAGATTTAAGAGCAGGAGAATTCATTTCACATCTTGATGAGGGAGTGACAAAATTTTAGAAGAGCATGCAGGACAGGAAAGAGTGTCACTGTACCTTCTGCTACATAACACTCTTTCTTTGTGGAGTCTATTCGATATTGATTCTATGAAACATACTTTAGGAATGTTGCTTCAGGTAATCATCACCAAGCTGCTTCTAAGTAGAAAGAATGACTGACCAAAAACGATTTGCCTTCACAAATTCTGAAGGTGATAATATACACAAACCACAAAGGGTCATTTGGCATCACTGTACTAAAAGGTGCTATTATTTTCAATCCTACAGACCACGATGTACCCCATAGTGATGTCCAGTTTTTATGGCTCAGAAAACATTTATGCTCCAACCTCCCTCATCAGTGCCGGTGACTGAACCAGGTTGTGAAGAGTTTCTTGCCATTTATATATCCAGACAGGAGCAGATTCAGCTGTGATCCAGCGGAATCCAGAATGGTCCTGGAAAATGTTTCAAGGACAATGGGCCCTTATGTTACTGAATGGCTTCCTGGCAACATGCTCAAGTTTTGAGAGACATTTCTAAAGTTAGCACTTGCCGTGTAATTACTTAGGTTTCATCTAACTCCCTGCTTTTATTGCTTTATTTATTTATTCATTCATTTATTTATTCATTGGGGCGGGGTGCTGGGGATTGAACTCAGGGCCTTACACTTTCTAGCTTTTAAATGTTGAAAATCTAGAACATACTATTGTGGGGACACCTTCTACTAGATGACCCTGTCCTCATCTTAGGCCTTCTGGGTAAACTATTGCCTGTCAACCCAAAACACTACTCATCTTCTCAAACAAAATATCGCATAATCTTTTTTTCTTCCTGTACACAAAGTCAATTTGTTTTCTGTGTGTTGTTGGCATTCATGCAATGCTAGATGTAATATTTCATGTAAGGTTTTTTTTGTTAATTAGTTGTTTAATTGAAAGGCTATATTTTATGTATTTTAGGTTTATAGCCAAATCAACATAAAAGTACAGAGCTTTCTCATAGTTTTCTTGTCCCGACATGCACAACCTCTCTGTTCATTAACAGCCCCTGCTAGAGCGGTACGTTGGTTCCAGCTCTTAACTCACACTGACACATGAGTATTACCCAACTCTGCAGCTTACATTAGAGTGTATCTTAGTGTTGCACACTGTATGTATCTGGAAAATGTATAGTCGTATGTATCAACTATTGTACTGTCATGTAGAGTATTTTCAGTGGCCTAAAATATTCTCTGTGCTCCAGCTGTTGATACCTTCCAATCCCCAACCCTTGGCAACCACTAACTTTATGGAGTTCACAGTTTTGTTTTCTCCTGAATGTCATATATCTGGAATCATTAAGTATGTGATTGGCTTCTCTTATTTCATAAAAGCATGTAAGTTTCTTCATATCTTTTCAAGGCTGATAGCTCTTTTCTTCTTAGTGCTTGTTTTAGTTACTTTTCTCTCGTTGTTGGGACAGAATACCCGACACCCAAAGTTAGGGAAAGAAAGGTTTATTAGCTCACAGTCTGCAGAGGTTTCAGTCTATAGTCCGCTGGGTCCGAAGCAGGGCGGGCGCGTGGCAGACCGGCAGCTGGCCGGCCGCAAAGTCAAGTGAGGAAAATGCAAGGAATGTATGCAAATCAGCAATGCAAACAAGCAGCTAGTTAGCTTCTTCCTGTATCTTTATCTAGGCTACTTGCCCCCAGGGCGGCCCGCACTCCCGCCCCCAATTTCAGTCTCACTTCCTTGATCCCAGCAGAACAATGCCAAACCGATCAATGGATCAATTTAGTAATCACACACTCTAGATCCAGCTATCTCTTACCACATGAGGCTTTGGGGGGACATCTAGACACAAACCATAACAGACGTGAAATGTTGTTTTAGATCAATTTCCCTGATGACATATAATGTGGAGCATTTTTGTCCTATGCTTATTTTCCATCTGTATATCTCTTTGATGGACTTGTCATTAAAGTCTTTGGCCCATTTTTTGATTGAGCTGTTCGTTTTCTTTTTATTAAGTTTTACGTGTTCTTTGTATATTCTCGATAACCGTCCTTTCTCAGGTGCACCTTTTGAAAGTATTTTCTCCCAGTGTGTGACTTATCTTCTCATTCTCTTATCACTGTTTCTGCAGAGAAGAAGTTTTTAACTTGAAAGAAATCCAGTTTAACAATGATTCCATTCATGAGTTTTGTCTGTGGTGCTTATCTAAAATGTTATCACTATACTGAAGGTCATCTAGAATTTCTCCTATGTTGTCTTCTAAAAGTTTTAAGCTTTGCATTTCATGTGAAGTTCTATAATCTATATTTAGTTAATTTTTGTGAAACGTGTAAGATCTATGTCTAGAGTCCTTTTGCATGTAGATGTCCAGATTCTCCATTACCATTTGTAGAAAAGACTGACTTTGCTTCATCGAGCTGGTCCCCTGTATATTTGTCTCCATCTGTACCTGGATCTCATCTAGTCTGACTCAGTGATATATTCATTTCTGCTTTCGTAGGTATCACAGTGTTTTGATTACTGTTGCATTATTGGACTTTTTGAGATCAGAGAGTGTCAGTCCTCCTAGTTTGTTCTTCTTTAATGTTGTCCTATTTATTTTGGGTCTTTTGACTATCTAAATTTTAGAATCAGTTTGTAGGTATCTCAGAGTAACTTGCTAGGATTTTTATTGAGAAGGCAATGAATTTATAGATTGAGCTGGGAAGTACTGTCATCTTGACAACATTGAGTCTTCTAATTCATGAGCACAGGGTGTATTTCTTTGCTTTCTTTCATCAGAGTTTTGTTGTTTTCCTCATATAGCTGCTGTGCATATTTTTTAATGTATCCATAACACATCCTCTCTTCTGGGTGGTAACTAAAATGGTATTGTGTGATTAATTTCAAATTCCACTTATTCACTGGTGGTATAAAAATAATTGAATTTTATGTTAGCAATTGACTTTTTATGTTACTTTTGTATCATGCATCCTTCCACTAATCATTTATTAGTTTCAGGAGGGTATTTTTGTTCACTTTCTCATATTTCTAACATAGATGATCACCTCATCTGTAAACCAAATTTTATTTCTTCCATTCCAATTGGCATACTGTGTATTTCCTTCTCTGGTCTTATCCATTAGGACTTCCAGCATGTTGCTGGAACGGTGTGGTGGAAGGGACACCCTCACAATGCTCCTGATGGTGGTGGGAATGCTTTAAGTTGCTGATCATTAACTATGATATTAGTTGTAGGTTTTCTATAGATAGTCTTCATCAAATCAAGGAACTTTCCTGTCATTCCTAGTTTACCGAGAGTTTTGTTTTTTTTTTTAACTGAGTGTTTTTATCGTGAATAGGTGTTGGGTTTTGTCTAACATCTTTTTTTCATCTAGTTATATGAAGACGTTTTTTGCATTTTGCATGAGCTTGGCACATGTGTTTTTAAAGAATTAGTTCTTTTTTTAACTTAAGCTATCAGATTTCTGGGCACAAAGTTGTTTCTAGTGCTTCTCGATTATCTTTTTAATGTCCATTAGATCTGCAGTCATGACCACACTTTCATTGCTGCTATTAGTAGTTTATGTCATTTCTTTTTGTGTAAGGCAGACTAGGTAAAGGCATAATAATTTTATTAATCATTATAAAGAAATAGCTTTTATTTTTAGTGATTTTCTCTACTTCCTGTTTTCAATTTCATTGTTTTCTGCTATTCTTTAAATTTGACTTTTTGCTGTTTTATTGTTTAGTTTGCTCTTCTTTTTCGAGTTTTCTAGAATGTAAGCATAAATGACTGAGTTTGGAGCTTTCTTCCTTTCTAATATTTGTGCTTCGTGTTGCAAATTTCCCCATATGTACCATTTTCACTGCATTATGCTAGTTCTTATAAGTTATGTTTTCATTTTCATTTAGTTCAAAACATTGTCAAATTTCTCTTCAGACTGTTTATTTAACCACATGTTATTTAGAAGAATGTTATTTAATATCTACATATTTTAGGATTTTGAGGCGATCTTTCTGGGAGGATTTCCAGTTTGATTTCATTGAAATGTGAGAACAGACATTGTATAATTTCTTTTTTTTTTTAATTTGTTAAGGTATATTTTACAGCCCAGAATGTGTTCTTTCTTGGTGACTTGTTCCCTGTGAGCTCAAGAATATGTATTCTACCACTGCCAGATGAAATAATCCATAGATCCCCATTGTATCCAGTCTGTTGAAGGTGTTATTGAATCCAAGTAGATCTTTACCGACATTTGCCTGCTTGATTTGTCCATTTCTGATAGAAGGGATAAATGAATAGAATTCACCAGTGATAGTGGATGAATCCTTTTCTTCTTGTTGTCCTATGAGTTTTTGCTTCTTGTAGTTTGACACTGCTTTTAGGATATTATATATTAAAGATTGCTATATTGTTTTGAAGAATTGACATTTTCATTGTTATTATTATCACTGTTATTATCTACAAACTTAATTCCTGATAACTTTCCTTACTTTGAGGTCTGTTCCATCTTTGATTCGTATAGCGCTCCATTGCTTTCTTTTTTTTTTTAATCACTGTTCGCATGCTATTTTTCTCCATTTACTTACTTTTAAAATAAATATTTGTCATCATATTTAGAGTATACTTCTTGTAAACAATATATAATTACGTCTTGATTTTTTTTTTTTTTTGGTCACTCTGGCAATCACTTTATCTTTGATTCATTTGTGGTGCTGGGGATCAAACTCTATCTTTGATTCATTTGGAACATGGACAATATGACCATTATTCAAAGTGATTATTGATGTAATTCAGTTAATAACTACCATATTAGGTATTGTTTAATTTATTACCTTCATCATTTTTTCCTAGTTTTTTTCTACTTTTTTTCTTTTGTCACTGTCTTTCTGGCTTTTTAAGTTTTAATTGAGAAGTTTATATGATTTAATATTCTTTCTTTTTTAGCATAATTAAAAAAAATTTTTTTTGGCTGTACTGGAGTTTGTAATATACATTATAGTGAATCCATGTCCACTTTCAAATAACATTATAATGCTTATTAGGTAATGGGTGTACCTTATAATGACAAATAATCCTAGTTTCCTCCTCCTGCCCCTAATTGCATCCCTGTCATTTATTTATAAACACGCAGATGTATATACACAGTCCCCACTGTGTCCAACTTACAATTTTTCAATTTTACAATGGTGCAAAAGTGACACACATTCAGTAGAAACCGTAGCTTGTATTGTGAATTTCATTATTTTCTTAGGTTAGCAACGTGACACCATTTTGGGATCCTGGACAGCAGCAGCAGAAAGCCAGAGAGTTCCTAGTCAGCCATACCATCAGGAGGTAAGTGACCAGTGGAGTCTGCTTTAACGTACTGCTGAGTTATTAGGTTTGGGAAGTTAGATATAATAAATACATTTTCAACCTAGGACATTTTCAATTTATGATAGGCTTATTGGGTTGTAATTCTGTCACAAATAAAAATCTATTTATCAATCAATCTATCTGTCATACAAAAACATTGTTGCGGTTTCAAATAACATTATAACAAATAACAATGTAACAGTTGAGCACGTTGTTATTATTATTATTATTAACAAATTGTTATCTTAGGTCAATTAAGAACAAGAAAACCAAGTTTTTTGTTTTACCTTCACTATTCTGTCTTTCTTTTCTTCCTTTCTTCGTGTAGATCTGAGCTTCTGACTGGTGTTATTTTCCTTCTCTCTGAAGAAGTTCTTTTAGCATCTTTTGCAAGGGAAGTTTACTGGCAAATAAGGCCTTCAATTTTTGTTTATATGACAAAGTTTTCATTTTTCTTTGTTTCGAAAAATAATTTTGTAGGATACAGAATTTTAGGTACATTTTTTTTTCCTCCTCAAACTGTAAATATTTCTCTTCATTCTTCTTTTGCTTCCCTGGCTTCTGAAAAGTTAAGTGTAACTCTTATCTTTGTTGTAAGATTTTTTTCCTCTTGCTTCTTTCAGGATTTTTTCCCCTTAACTTTTACTTTATGCAGCTTGAAAATGTTATGCATAGTTTTCCTGGCATTTATCCTGTTCTGTGTTTTCTGAGCTTCTCATGTCTGGGATTTAATATCTGATGTTAATTTGAAGAAATTCAAATTATTGAACTTCAATTTTTATTTCAAGTATTTTTTCTATCCCTTTCTCTGTTCTCCTTGTTACACATAGATTCTACCTTCTGTGCTTATCCCGGAGTCTTTTGATATTCTATCCAGTTTTTAAAGTCTTGGTTCTATTTGCTTTTCATTTTTTTGAATTTTATATAGTTATATTCTCAAGTTTAGAGATTCCTTCTTCAGCGGTATCCAGCATACTAATAAGCCCATCAAAAGTCTTAATTTCTGTTACAGTGTTTTTCATCAAGAGCCTTTCGATTTTATTCTTTCACAGGATTTCCATCTCTTTGTTTGCCCTGCCCCGTATGTTCTCGTCTCCATCTACTTATCCACTTCAAACCCTCAGCACATTGATCATAGTTCTTTTAAATGCCTGATCTGTTCATTTCAATACTCCCATCATGTCCGGTTCTGGTGATTGCTCTATTTCTTCAAATTTTTCATTTTTTCAGTATGCTTTGTACATTTTTCCCGGTAGTTGAACATAATGTACTAGGCAAAAGAAACTGATGCAAACAGGTCTTCGTAATGAATGCGATTGGCAAGGGATAGGGGAGGGGAAGTGCTCCGCAGCACTACTGTCAGGTCTCTGTCTTTTCTGAGGCTGCGCTCTA
>PVJO010022967.1:0-27021 GCA_004026905.1 Hystrix cristata | reverse complement strand
GGTAAAGTGTAGTTACACTTATTGCAAATAGGGAGGGGTGGGTGAATGGAAGGGAGGGGAGGGGAAGGGGGGAAGAGGGGGGAAAACCAAGATGTATCATGTACAGGTACAAAATAACCATGTCGATTATGATCATTATGTATGCAATGTACCAATACATGTTCTTGGTAAAAAATAATAAAAAAATTAAAAAAAAAAAAGAAATTACTAATAGAGTAGGGCGAAAAATCACAGACTGGGAGAAAATTTTTGCCAGCTGTCCCTCAGACAAAGGTCTAACATGCAGAATATATAAAGAACTCAAAAGGATCAAACCCCCCAAATTTAAAGACCCTATCCAAAAATGGGCATCTGAAATGAATAAACATTTCTCAGATGAAGAAATAAAAATGGCAAATAAATATATGAAAAAATGTTCAACATCATTGGTCATTCGAGAGATGCAGATCAAAACAACACTAAGATACCATCTCACTACAGAAAGAGTAGCTATTATCAGGAAATCAACCAATAACAAGTGCTGGTGGGCTTGCGGGGAAAAAGGAACCCTCCTGCACTGTTGGTGGGAATGTAGACTGGTCCAACCACTGTGGAAATCAGTGTGGAGATTCCTCAGAAAACTACAACTGGAGGTTCCATTTGACCCGGCTATTCCTCTGCTTGGTATCTTCCCAGAAGAATTAAAATCATCATATCACAGTGATATATGCACAACCATGTTCATAGCAGCACAATTTGTAATAGCTAAGTCTTGGAAACAACCTAAATGCCCAATAACTGATGAATGGCTAAAAAAGATGTGGTTTTTCTACACAATGGAGTACTACACCGCCATTGAAAAGGATAAACTAGAGTCATTTGTATATAAATGGATGTTCCTTGAGAACATACTATTAAGTGAAATAAATCAGACACTTATTAGTACACATTGAATTGTTTCTCTGATATGAGAAACCATAAGTGTAAATAAGGACAAAGGGGTAGAATACATATTTTGTTTTAAAAAAAAAGAGAGATAGTATTCAAAAGAGAGAACTAGATAGGAAAAAGGGGGATAAAGAAGAAGCTTAAAAGAAAAGTAAGATGAAAGGGGAAAAAATGGTAAAGTGTAGCTACATTTGTTGCAAATAGGGAGGGGTGGGTGAATGGAAGAGAGGGGAGGGGAAGGGGGGAAGAGGGGGGAAAACCAAGATGTATCATGTACAGGTACAAAATAACCATGTTGATTATGATCATTATGTATACAATGTACCAATGCATGTTCTTGGTAAAAATAAAAAAATTTTATTTTAATGGTACATTTTAGATGTACATAGTGATAACATTCATCATAGGGGATTTGTACCTGTATGTGATATATCTTGTTGCTTCTTTTTTTCCCGTTTCCCTCCCTTCACCCCCTCCTCCCTCCCTATTTACAAAAGCTTCATTTCCATTTTTTCCTTCCATTTCTTATTTCTCTTGTCCCTCTGTTCCTCTCCCCCTCCCTTGTTCCCTTTCCCATTTGAGCACTTTCTTCCCTTTCCCAATATAATACATTTTAGTCTTTACTTACACTTTCAGTTGAGAAAGATGTAAACCTGACTTTCAACCCTGGTCGAATTCTGGCTTCTAGGACACGGGTTTGGTGTCCTCTATGTGGGGCATGGTTAAAAGTTTTTGATTTGTTTTTCCTTTTTTGACTGTTCGAAGGATGCAAAGGCAGATACTCACCTTGAATTGATTCTTCTGAATATTTTCTTAGAATAGTGCTCAGATATTTAGAATTTACATTGCTTTGGCAATTTTGGTAAAATTTTAATCATACAATCTAAGAATATTAAGATGCTATCAATTCTTCCCTTTTCAGAAGAGGTCACCATTAAACCATTTCTGATCCTGGAAAATGTTTTGATGCATTTAAGGACCCCATGGAATGGAAGTCAAGGAAAGAAAAAAAGCATCATTGTAATATACATGCATTACTATTTTATAATAAATTATTATTGAAAAATAGTATTATGATTACTTGGTTTATATTTAGTTAGAAGTTGATTTCCAGTTTAATATCAATTAGGCAAGAATAGAGAACATGTTAGGGTTTTTTTTTTTTAATTTTTGAGACAGGGTCTTACGATGTAGTTCAGGCTAGTCTTGAACTTACTATGTACTAAATATGACAGAAAAATGACTTGATCTTTCCTTTTTGCCTGGAAGTCAGCAGTCACAAGTAGTGACTTATTACTGTGTTTGTGTAGTCATTTTAGTGGGTGTGCAACTGACGTTTCTAATGAGAGTACTTGGTGGTGGTTAATGGAGTCATCTGGGAAAGGTGTTCTTTTTTTGTTATAAAGGGATATTTATGATTTTACATTGACATGAAAATATTGCAGCTTTTCATGGGGTACCATGTGACGTGTTGATATATGTATACATTATGTGACATTCAAATCAGGGTAAATACATCCATTTCTTCAAACATCATTTATTTGTGACTGAAATATTCAAACTGCTTTCTTCTAATTGTTTTTGGAGTGTACAGTAAATCACCATTATTTATATAGTCATCTTACTAAGTGGTAGAATACCGGAGAAGGGGATTTTTGGGTAAAAAACACATATCCTTTGGCATATCGACATCTCAAAGGATGTAGTCTCCGGCATCTTCCGCTACAGCTCTGCTTGAAGTGCCCTGTGGTAAGCAGTTGGGATGGAGGCGTCTATACCCTGGACATCCTCAGACTTTTACCAATTTAAGGTGTCTTTGAGCTTTATTATTTTATGTGTGATAAATTTATACTATATTTTTTGTATAAATACTTGTATACTACAAGAACAACTTTTTGTTGTTATTATTTGTGTATCCTATTTCACTGCCATAAAAACATAAATTATTCAGACTGTTAAAACTAAGAACAATTATTAGAGAGACTGGGTTCATCTTCTAATCCATTTAACACCCTTTGAAGATTTCTTCCTCTCTTTTCACACCTCAGGTGCCTAGTAATATTTCCTAGCAAAATGTAATCTCAGGAAATTTATAATTGAAAAGTTCAGTTGCAATAAATGTCTGACCCCTTGTAATATTCCCAAGAGTGCTACATGCGCATTTGAAAAATTCAAGGTGTAGTTTTTGAATTCTAAACTTATATATTCAAATTCTACTGCATCTGTAAAAATTAAGAATAATGATGATGGTCAGGGCTGGGATAGAAAGTGAGGGTGGGGAAGAGAGAGAGTTTTCTTTTGAGCAAAGTATTCAAAGTATCCCTAAATTTGCACAGTTAAGAAGCTTTTCTGCTCTCTTTCTGTGTAAGATCATCACGGATACCACATCTCTGGCAGGCAGTGAAACTTGTTTTCACTGTGGTTAGGATCTGCAGTTTTTAGCTACCTTTTGGAAATAATCTAACTGCAGAAGAATTTGTGCGCAGACTTCATCCTTGGGTGTTCAGGAGGACTGGGAACATAAAACTCAAACATTTGTCACCGGAACTCAAATGTATACTGGTGAGAGATTTTATTGTACTGTATCATTTGTCTACTGGTATCTGAAAGTTTTTGTTAAGAAAAATGGGTTGTAGTTTATGAGAAGCTAGTTTTAACTTGTTTTTAATTTATCCTACTAAATTTAATTTTATTGCACAAGTTCTGGTCTGCTAAATTACACTAATTTAAACTTTTAAAACAGAAATACTATTTGCAGACAATATGGTCATCTATGTAGAAGATCCTAAAATCTTCACCAGAAGATTGTTACACCTGATAAACAATTCTGCAAAGTGGCAGGATACAAAATCAACACATAAAAATCAATAAGGAATGCCTTGAGAAAAAAATTAGGAAAACAAGCTGTTCAAGAATAGCTTCAAAGAAAAAAATTACCAAGGAATCAACATAACCAAGGTGAAAGATCTCTATAATGAAAATTGTAGAACACTGAAGAAGGAAGTTGAAAAAGACGTTAGAAAATGGAAAGACCTCCCCTGTTCGTAGTGTCAGAAGCGATGTTGTTAAAATGGCCATATTATCAAAAGTGACATACAAATTCAATGTGACCCCTATTAAATATAAACATTCTTTACAGAACTAGAAGAAATAATCATAAAATTCATACAGAAGTAAAAAAGACCCAAAATAGCACAGACAATCTTAAGCAAAAAGATCAAAGCTCAAAACATCACAATACTTGATTTCAAATCATACTACAAAGCCAGAGTAACAAAAACAGCATGGTACTGGCACAAAAACAGACATGTAGACCAATGGGACAGAATAGAACGCAAAGGAACGAATCCTTGTACCTACAACATCTGAGATTTTTTTTTTTTTTTTGCTATTAGGGATTGAACCTAGGGCCTTACACTAGCTAAATACCTAGCTCTTCATATTTTTTAGTATGTTGAGTTAAGGTCTTGCTAAGTCACCAGGTTGCTCAGGCTGGGCTTGAACTTGTGATCCTCCTGCCTCAGTTCCCAGACTGACTGAGTCATCTAATTTTTGACAAAGAGGTCAAAAACATGAGGTGGAGAAAAGACTGTCTCTTTAACAAATGTGCTGGGAAACCCAATTGTCAACATTCAGGAGATTAAAACTGGATCCTCGCCTCTCCCTGTACTAAAATCAGATCAAAATGGATCACAGACCTAGATCTAAGACCAGAGAAAGAAACTGCTGGAAGATAACTTAGGGGAAACCCTGGAAGCCATAGGCATAGGCAAAGACTCCCTGCCTGAGCAGAACCCCAACAGCACAGGAAACAATATCAACACTCAACAAGCAGGACTACATCAGATTCGAAGGCTTCTTCGCAGCGTAGGAAACGATTCACAGAGTGAACAGACGAAACTCAGAATGGGACAAAATCTTTGGTAGTTACTCTTCTGATGGAGGATTAATATCTAGACTATTTTTAGAACTCAAAAAAATATCAAAAGAAGAAATACCCTCATCGACAAATGGACTATTGAATGGCACAGAGAATTCTCTAAAGAGGAAGTACAAATGGCCAACAAGTGTATGAAAAATAATTCTACATCTTTAGCTGTTAGGGGAATTCAAGTGAAAACTACATTAAACTCCATCTCAGCTAGATACAGCCACGTATCCCATCTATAGATGGATGGATAAAGCAAATGTGGTGTAGATACACATCGGAATATTACTCAGCCGTAGTATGAAGGAAATCATGCCATTTGCAGGAAAATGAGTTGGAGTGGAGCCATGATATTAAGTGAAATAAGCCAGACTTAGAAATTTAATTGTCGCATATTTTCTCTTGGGTAAAAAATCAATCCATTCATCCATCCACCCATCAATCAAAAACAAAGGAGAGGGTTAGGATTTAGCTCAAGGGGTAGAGCACTTGCTTAGCAAGCGTAAGGCCCTGAGTTTGATCCCCAGCACCCCAAAAACAAACAAACAAAAAACCCAAACAGACAAACAAACAAAAATAAAGGAGAGAGGAAAGAGAACTCAAAGGTCATGTTTTAGAGATGTGGACAGAAGTGTGGGGATAATGGATATGAAAATTATCAAAATATGTAACATGCTTATACCAATATACCACAAAGAATCTCCTTATTTTCTACTACTTATATGTACCAGTTAAAAATAGACATACACATTTTTAATTCTCTTTCTCATTTGATTGTTTTCCAATATTGTGAAGCATCTTTTTGTACAATTTCCTCCTGTAAACAATACTTTTCTGAAAAAGATTTGATATTAAGTGTCACGGGTCAAATTTCATCTGTTTATAAAGAGAATCAATAGCTATCTATCTTTCTTATTGTTAAACAGTGTGTTTTACCATAAAGTTCTCGTAACTGAAGTTGAACTGTTCTTGTTTCATTACTAGTCATAAGTCTAGAAATGGCAAATTAGCTGAATTTAGAAAAGAGAGGAAAAGTATAGTCATAGCAGGTTTCTTTGAATATCAGTAAAGAAATGGGGAAAGGGTATTATCTTTTGTTTAAAAATCTCTACCTTCTCAATTATAGATTTTCAGCCATTGAAATTTGATTTCTTTCTTTCTTTCTTTTTTTTTTTTTTTGGTGCTGGGGATCGACATTACTAACACTAGTAAAAATCAAACTGAGGAAAACATTTCTCAAGGGATTAATAGTTTTATACACTGTATTTAAAAGTATTCTTAAATTGTATGGGAAAATGGTAAAGACTGCAAAAAAATACATGAAAGAAGAATTTCAAGCATCTAATAAATGTAGAAAAATGACTTCTCTTTCCTTTGGCAAACATTAAAAGAAATAGTAATATTCAGTATTTGCAAGACTGGAATGAGACAGAAGCTTGTAGGTTACTTAAATTGTAACAAAATTTCTGGAAGACAAATTTGGTAAAATCCACTAAGAACCTTAGAAATTCTGTCTTTGATTTTGGAATTCTCTTTGAGAAATTAGTGGTTTCACAAGGGTTCATGTTAAACGTTGTAACAGCATATACATATTTAATGATGGAATGGTTAAATTGATTACATTTATTTGGATGTGACAGAAAGATGGAAGCCATTAAAAGGATTTTCAAAAAGTTTTGGTGGAATTGATGTTCTTTGTGTCATATCAAGTGGAAAATGATACAAACTCTAAGTATGATTGTATAGTACTCCCCCGTAACAAGAGGAAAGACAGAAGGTGAGAGAGAAAAGGCTAACCCTGGTTGCATCCAAATTGTTGAATAATTGGTGATTCGGGTTGAACTTTTTAAAAAGTGTTTTCCAATTGTATACAATGAGTTTAAATTATGTTTGGAACCACCAGTTACAACTGTGAAAGTACTTTACAATTACTGTCTACCTCGAGTAAAGCCTGCTCTGTAAATAACACGCGTTCACAATGACGTAAGCGTCGGAGGCAGCTCACCTGTCGGGAGCGCCGGAGTCGCGGGCAGCTCGGGAGGGGCGTGCTGGGCGGGCTCTTCATCTGGCCTGTTAGCAGGATGGAAAGGACAACATGGGGTGAAAAGGAAAGACCATGGAGGACAGCACGCTTACATCTGTCCATATCAATAGACCCAAAAAGTGAGAGGAAAAAAAGCACACCTTAAAAAAATTTGAAATATTTTAAATTTATGTTTATTAGCTCACGTTTGCTGTACATAACGCTTATATTCATCATAGGGGTTGGTCTGTGTACATCACACATTTTAAATTTTTCATTACTCTTTGCTCTCCCTTCACTTCCCTCTCCCTTCATCTCTATTTCCCCTCCCAATGCAAAGGTTTTATCTCCCTATTTCATAAAAAAAGTACCTGAAAGTGGACTTAGCTGATTTTTGTTGTAGAAATAGTATCAGAGTATCTTCCCACTGAGGGACCCCCCCCCCCCCGCCCCGCCACGGTTGTGCGTGGCTCTGGGGCTTTCCATGAGCATCCTGGCGCGGCACGGTCACAGGCCGCCCTCCACAGCAGACAGAGCTGGTCTGCGGTCTGAGGCTGTGTAGTCGGATTATACTTACACTGTGTTCTTGATAGCACAGATAATGGATGACATCAACTGTGAAGGAAATAATTTTCCTAAGATCTCAGATGAAGTTTGCCAATTCAGAGAATTATTAGATTTATTGAATAATTCTTTTTCCTTTTTAGTAGTGTATGTTAGTAATACAGAATAGTGCCCGGTACGGTGACACGTGGCTGTAATCCCAGCACTTAAGAGGCTGAGGCAGGAGGATCGCCATGAATTGGAGGCCAGCCTAGATGACATAGTGAGTTCAAGGCCAGGCTGAACTACATAGTGATACCCTGCTTCAAAAAACAAAAAAGTAGTACAGAACAGTGTTCATTTCGGTGTTGGTACCTGCATATAACATATCACGTTCAATTCATCTACTGCCGCTTTTGTTTCTCCCTGTTCTATTGATCTCCTTGCCCATTTCTGAGAGTCTACCTTCTAGTTTCCTATCATTTCTCCTTTGTTAGTTTGTGTATTTATTTGTATATGTATTATGTATTTATTTATTTTAGAAATCTAAAATATAGGTTTCTCATATACGAGAAAACATGTGATATTAAAGTTTTTGAGTCTGGCTTATTTTGCTTAACATGATGGTCTCCAGGTTCATTCATTTTCCTGCAGATGGCATGATTTCATTCTTTTTTATGGCTGAGCAATACTCCATTGTAGATCTATACCACCTTTCCTTTCTCCACTCATCTACAAATGGACAAGTAGGCTCTTTCCAAAGCTTAGCTATTGTGACTGCATTCCTTTGAGCCTAGGTATGTATGTATTGCTATAAAATACTGTCTTCAAATCTGTTAGGAACATGCCTAGGAGTGGTACAGCTGAATCAAGTGGTATTTCTATTTTCAGTTTTTTTGAGAAAATCTCCATACTGATTTCCATAGCAGGTGTACATGCCCACCAAAAATGTAGGCTTGCTTTTATGGCTGTAGGTGCATTGGGTAGTTTCTGTGTCTTGTGTTCTACTTTACTGGTCTACATGTCTGTTTGTTTGCCAGTACCATGTTTTTTGTTGCTGTAGCTTTGTAGCATAACTTGAAATCCAGTATTGTGATGCCCCTAGTTTTGTTGTTTTTGCTTAGGATTGCTTTAGCTCTTCTCAGTCTTTTCTCCTTCCACATGAATTTTAGGAATTTTTTTTTGTTCTACGAAGAATATTTTGGTCTTTTGATGAGAATTGCATTTAACGTGTACATTGATTTTTGAAATTCAGCCATTTTAACAGTATCGCTTCTGCCTTTCTGTTGACAAAGAAGGCCTTTCCAATTTCTAGTGTCTCCTTCAATTTCTTTCTTTAATGTTCTGTAATTTTCATCGTAGACATCTTTCACCTTTTTTGGTTCAGTTGCTTTCTAGGTATTTAATTGTTTTTGAAGCTAGTTTGAATGGAATTGCTTTTCTGATTTCTGTCTCAGTGGGCACACTTTTGGTGTATAGGAACATTATAGATTTTTGTGTGTTGATTTTGTATTTTGCCAGTTTGCTGAATTTATCAGATTTAAAAATTTTCTGGTGTTTTGGGGTCTTTTATTTGAAAAATGATATCATCTGCAAATAGGCATAATTTGTTTTCTTCTTATTCCGTTCATATCCCTGTTACCTTTTATCTTTCTGATTGCTCTAGCAAAACTTCAAGTATTATACTGAAGAACAGTGGTGTGACTGACCACCCTTTGCTCATTCCTGATTTCAGAGGAAATACTTTAAGTTTTCCCCTATTTAGTATGACATGGGCTTGAGTTTGTCATATAAGACATTTATCAGGTTGAGGTAAATCCCTTCTATGTCTTTTCATCAGGGTTTTTAATCACAAAAGTGTGCTGGATTTTGTTTAAGTCTTTTCTGCATTTATTGAGATAATCACATGCATTTTTTGATCCTTGATTTTATTTATGTGGTGCATTACATTTATGGATTCATATATGTTGAACTTTCCTTGCATCCTCGGGATGAAAGCAACTTGGTCATGGTCAGTGATCTTTTCAATGTGTTGGTGAACTGTTTGTGCCAGGATAGTATTGAGAATTTTTGCATGTATGTTAATTAATTATAGTGATCTTTAGTTTTTTAATTTTTCATTGAGGTCTTGTCTGGCTTTGGTGTTAAGGTAATGATAGCTTCACAGAATAAGTTTGGAAGCTTTCCTTCCTTTCAACTGCATAGAAAGTTTTCAAGAGCATTGGTATTAATCCTTCTCTAAAGGGCTGATAAAATTGAGCAGTAAATCCATCAAGTCCTGGACTTTTCTTGGCAGAGCTTTTATTATTGCATCAATTTCACTGCATGTTATTAATCTTTTAAAAAACTCTTCCTGGCTCAATTTTGGTAAGTCACATGTTTCCAGGAATTTATCTTCTAAATTCTCCAGTTTATCAAAAATATGTTTTCAAAGTAGTTTCTAATTTGTCTTCCGGATTTCAGTGTTGTCTGTTGTAATTTTGTTTCCTTCATATGTAATTTTACTAATGTGGGTCTTGTTTTTCTTTTGGTAAGTCTGGCTAAGAGTTTATCAATCCTGTTTATCTTTTCAAAGAATGAACCCTTTAAGTCATTGATCTTTGCATTGTGTTCATTAATTTCTGCTCTGATCTTTATTTTTTTTCTCTTATTTAAGGTTTTAGATTTGGTTTGTTCTTGTTTTTGTAAGACCTTAAAGTGCATCATTAGGTAATTTTGGGGGGAACACTCTGTTCTTCTAGTGAAGGCACTCACAGGTATAAACTTCCATTTCAGAACTACTTTTATTTTTGTCCCACAGACTCTGATATGTTGTATTCCTGCTACCGTTTGATTCTAAGATTTTAAAACTTTCTCGTCTGATTTCTTTTGTGATCCACTGATCATTCAGAAGTGTAGTATTCAATTTTCAGCCATTTATGCAGTTTCTTTTGATGGTGATTTCTAGTTTCATTCCATTATGATCTGAAAGGATACTGAGAATATTTCCTCCTTATTTATTGAGACTTACTTTGTGGGCTAATATATAGTCTGTTTGGGAGAAAGTTCTGTGGGTTGCTGATAAGAATATTTTTAGTGGTACCTCCGTTGGCAAATGTTTTTGTGTGTGAACAGTTTGGTTCTCAAACAGAAATGTTTGACAAACTTCTGTTTTTGTTTGTGAACTCTGCATTGGATGATGCACATGACTGTGGGCATCTTTCCTGCACAAACACGAACGTGGTCATCTCTTCTGGAATCATGGAATGAATTAAGTTCATGACCAAAGGTACCGCTGTACCCACTATGATTATATTTTTGTATGTCCTTTTATGTCTAGTACTGTTTGTTTTATGAAACTGTTCACTGACATTTTGGTGCATATATATTTACTATTATCTCTTCTTCACGAACTATTCCTTTTATCAGTATGTAGTGACATTTTATGTCTCTTCTAAGTTTCAGTTTGAAGTCAACTTTGTCAGAATAATATTCCTGCTTACTTTCAGGCTCCAGCTGCTTGGAGTATCATTTCCTACCCTTTTACTTTCAGCCTATGTATGTCTTTGCAAATGAGGTGTGTCTCTTGGATGCATGTAAATGAGTCTTCTGTTTTGATCTAATCTGCTCGTCTGTTTCTTTCAATTAAAGAGCCAAAATTATTTATGTTGAATGTTATTAAAAGGTATGTACCAATTCCTGTCATTTTGCTGTTTTTACAAGGTTTCACTCATTTTTGTTTCTATTCATTTACTCTGGCCTCATGCTTATTTTTGTCCTCGTTGTGTCTATTTAGGATTCCCTTAAGTATTTTCTGCCCTACTGGCTTGGTCATGAATTTCTTTAATTTATCCTATTATGGGTTGACTATTATTTTCTTTCTGGACTTGAAAACCTTCATTCTACAGCCTCTTGGCCTTTAAGGTTTTTTTTTTTAATTTTTATTTTAATGGTACATTTTAGATATACATATTGATAACATTCATCATTGGGGATTTGTACCTGTACATGATATACCTTCCTTTAAAGTTTCTGTTGAAAAAATCTGCTGTTCTGATGGGTTTGCAAGGTATATGATGCTTCTCTCTAAAAGCTTTTAGGGGGTGGGGATTTAGCTCAAGTGGTAGAGCACTTGCCTAGCAAGTAGAAGGCCCTGAATTCAATCCCCAGCACCTGGGGAAAAAAAACCAAACTTTTAATATTCTTTCTTTGTTCTTGAGGTTGGACTATAATGTGTCCCAAAGAGGTTCTTGTCTAATGGTGTCTCTTGCAGTTCTAAATGTCTTCTTTATCTGGGTATCCATCTTATTCCCCAGTTTTAGGACATTTTTGGCAAGAATTTCAAAAAATAGATTTTTTATACCATTAGCCTATACTTTGACACTCTCCTTGAGACCAATGTTTCCTAAATTTGTTTTTTTTTTTTAATGAGGTGTCTAGGAGCACTTGGATAATCTTTTGATCATCTCTTGCTATTTTTTCATTATTATGACAGTATGCCCACACTATCTTCAATTCCTTTCAATTGATTCACATTGCCTACTGCCAACATTTTCAACTGAGTTCTTTATTTGAGTCACTGAGGTTTTCACTTCCAGGATTTCTGCTTGATTCTTTCCCATAACCTCTATCACTTTACTGAAGTACAGTAGTCTTTTATATCCTTTGTTGTCTCCCTCAATTCATTCAGCTGCTTATATCTCTCTCCTTTGAGTACCCTGATCATTTTAGTAATTGATTTGTTCCACTGTTTATTTGTCTCATCTTTGATCTCATCAATCATTTTAACTATCAGTTTTTTGAATTCTTTGTCTGGAATTTTATCACTTCCACATCTGTGGGATCAGCTTTTTGGGAGTTAAGAGTTCTTGGAAGCATCTTGTTTCCTTGTTTCCTCATTATAGATGTTTTTTTGTCAAAGCTTGTAAATAAAATGGGAAGGCTATCTCTTCCACTGTCGTGCAGGGTCCTTTTGTCAAGTGTCTTTCTCTTTGTGATGTGCTCTTTGTGGATATGTCTGTTTGTGAGAGTTTTGGCCCGGTTTGTTCTCAATGCTAGATTCAGCCAGTAGCACTGTTTTGAAAGTAGAGAGTATCTACCAGTAACTTCAGCAGTGTAGAAGGAAGCCACTATAACATTAGGTAATTAAGAACTTATTTTTAAGGATCTCTACTATTGTGCTATCTGAGGGAAGGAGAGGGAGAGTAAAACTTATTAGTAGAGAACATTAAACTTTAATGATAATTAGACTAATCTTGGAAACTTTGAGGTAAAAAGGAAAAAAAATTTCTTCCTTCCTTCTTTCTTTCCTTCCTTCCACCCTTCTTTCCTTCTTTCCGTATTTCTTCTGTTATGGTGTATATTTAAATACTGCCCCCCAAGCCTCCTGTGCTCATAGGTGGAGCTTCTGGGAGGTGTCTGGATCACTGGTGTGTGATACTGGATTATGGGTGTTATAATTGGATTAGTTCCCTGGTTGGTTTAATATAGTTCTGTGTGTGGATAATGGGAAGGCTCATCCTGGGTGAGGGTGGCACTAAACAGTAGGCTGAATGGAATAAAAAGGGAAAGGAGGGCTTGCTGCTTCTTGCCTGCCATGCCATAGACTGTTTCTCCTCTGCCAAGCTGCCTGCTTTGGAGCCAGCTTACTATGGACTGAAACTTCAACAGACTGTGAGCTAAAATAAATCTTTCCTCCTTTAATTTGTGGGTGTTGAGTATTTTGTCCCAGCATTGAGAAAGTAACTAAGAGACCTTCCTTTCTTCTTTTCTTACTTTCTTTCACTTGGTAAGCATACCTAATGTAAAATATTTATCTCTCACTCCTTTCTCTCCAGCAATGCTTGTAGTGTAGGAGTGGATGGAATGATTTCATTTCTTTATCTTTTTGGCTCAGGTAAATATTTATTATAATTCTTAATACTTTTGTATTCAGACTTGGCATATTTTGTTGCTTTTTAAAAATTTAATTTTATTACATTAGTATGTTTGCAATTCATGTGATTTACAATCCAATCATCTTGGGAAGTGGCTACATGTATATATTACAGCTTCTTTTTGTTCCTAATCTTCTCTCCCTGCTTCTCCCCCTCCTCCTCCCTTCCTCATCCGGTTCCCCTACCAGCTTTTACATACTTATTGATACTGTTTGCTGCTCTTGGGGGGGGGCGGTCCAGGGATTGAACTCGGTGCCCTGTGCAAAATCCCCAACCCTTGTTGCTTTTTTTTTTTAATGATTGGTCTCTACTCTGCCTTTTTTTTTTTGAATGGGAGGAATCCATGAAGTAGTCTATATTTACATCAGATAAATCAGTCCCTCTGTGTCTTACTAACAAAGTTAAACTCTGATACTAAGGCTTTCCTAAGCCACATTGTTTCTCCCAGGAATAAGTTATTGAAAAAGCAAGGGCATAAATGATCCAGAAAAATCTGTCAGAACATTGCTCATTTTTGTGGAGTATGTGTAGAAGAACGAGACAGCTCCTGCTCTTAAAAAGCTTATACTCTCATAGGGAAATGTGATGAAGCAAAGGCATGTCAAATAAAAATGTAAGTGCAAAATAGAATACCATATTCAGAGCAGAGAGAATTTGAGGTGGGCTCAGATAGGCAGCTAAGAGCCACCCTGGGAGGTAGGAGTCCATTGGAGCTCAAAAACAGATATGATTTGGAGAGGTGGAGTGGAGAAGGCAGACAAGGCCTGAGGCCACAGCCTGGGATGGTATGGAGGCAGTGGTGAGACCATGGGTGATGGGAGGCAAGTTGGAAAAGTCAGAGGTGAAAGGTCTTAGTTAATTAGTTTGACCTCTGCTACAGTGAAGGCCCTAGGAGAAAATAGGTGACTCATAGCAGGTCATAGCAGAAAACAGGTGGTCATAGTGATTCTCTGACCAAGAGTTTAAAGTTGCACAAAGAATTTAAGTTGTGGAAAGAGTATATGAACAACCATAAGAGAATGCAGTACTCCAGGGTAGTAACAGGGGGGTGCCAAAGCCACCCTGAGACCAGGAAGGAGTGAGGACACCAGGAACAAGAGAAAGCCTGCAGAAAGAGCTGCCTGGCTGCAGCTGAGCTGAAGCTGAAGGAGGTCAACAGCTCTGGGAGTCTGCAGAATGGAGAAAGAGAGAGAGAGAGAGAGAGAGAGAGAGAGAGAGAGAGAGAGAGAGAGAGATCATTGTCTTCTCCCCTTCCCTAACCGGAAGCCAGAGCAGGAGGATGGCGATGCTGCAGCTCTTACCCTTCAGCCTCCTGTGCACAGACATGGGTGGAGAAGATGGGCAGAAGGATGTTCAGAAGGGCAGAGGAAGAGTTGGGAATCTCTCGAATGCTTCTGGATGGGCTCAATAGAACAGAAGGAATATTCTAGATGTATTAATCTAGCAACTGTTACGCAAGTGAAAGAGGTTAGAGGCAGAGACATCAATTAGGGAAATCAGAGCTGGTATTTTTCACAGAGTAAATTAATAAGGTCCTAGAACAGGTTGGTGGCAAAGAGAACAAAAATGAAGCAACAAATGTGAAAGGCCTTATAAAGAATTTCCAGTAATTCATACGGCTAAATTTTGTCTCCGTAATATTACCTTCAGATTTTTAAATTTTATGAAATGTATATAATTTGTGATTTTAGAGTTTAGCAACAGTATCTTCCTTCTTTAATTAATTTGCTTTTTCCTTTTCTGCATTTTGATTTTCTTATTTGATTTTCAGTTCTTGTTGAGGATATAGCTCAGTGCTTCAGTGATTTACTTTGAGAAATACTAAGACTTTACAGAATACTAAATGAGAATTCAGAATTGAGGTTGCTCTCTGATTGTATTAAATATTTTTCCCAGTGTACTAATAGTTTACCATAAATTCTAAAAGCCAAACTATTTAATTGTACTATATCTTATAAATGAATACACACATTACATACCATCACAGTGATAGATTCCTTTTTTTCTGCAAACAGTGCAAATGTCTATCTCAATCTATAAGGTCTATCCATTTTCCTTTTATATATTCATTTATCTTCAGTATTATATATGCATAAATTGTCTGTCAGAATAACCTACACAGATCTTGGTGGCTGACATAAAATCATAAAAGTACAATTGCTTTAGTCTCACTCCATTTTACAATCTTTTGAAAGTCAAGAGCACGTAGCATTCTATTTCGGGTACTTACTTCTCAGGGAAGCTTCTCTGTTTTATTCTCTGCAAAAAGATAAAAAGTAATTTTACCAGGAGATAATGCCAACTGAAGAGCTAGTCTATTTTCATTCCCTTCTCCCTTCAACTATGTTTCAACCTGCCTGTAAGATATTATTTTGCAGGCATAAAATTCCTGTTGGTCTTATCAGCTATGCTGACACACTCCTTCAGCTGACTCTTCTCCCAGTTCACGGCGGGAGGGCACAGGGGGCAGGCCTGCTCCACAGCCCCAGGTGTTAGGCTCACCTGCTGAAGCAGATCCAGATGCTCCTGGGAGCTGCTGAAGTTTCTCCCAATGTCGAAGAGGCAGAAGGTCTCCTGCTGGCAGGTGCTGACCCAGTCCTGGTATTCTCCTGTGTCAGGGATGCGATCCAGAAAGATGCGGTAGGCTTCCCACACTGCTTCCTGGCACACTGCAACACAGAGAGCGCCGTCTGGGTGGGAGATGGCTTCATCTTCGGAAAAACCCTACCCGCAAAACTTGCTCCCATAACACGGGCAGTTCTTTCCTGGCTTACGTTGATACAGTAATTTACAGCCCATAAAAACTAATTTATTGAGCACCTATTTTGTGCTATGGAGAAAAAGAAGAGAAAAGAAAGGAAGATATATGGAATATGGCGTATTTATGTTTGTGTGTAAGACTGCAGGGTAAAATAGGGCTGCTGAGGCTGCTATAAAGGTAACTTTTGAGCAGTTTGGGAAAAACAAGTTCACAATGTTTGAGAGTGAGGCTGTCAGTGTTGCTGCCCACCCCATTCAACCATCCCCAGTCTCATTGTGGCACAGTGTGCCTAGAAGGTCATACAAGGGAACAACTTTGGATAACAGTACTGACATCAAGAAAGAGTGAACTTGGTTGCAGAATAACACATCTTTTGCCTGCTCGGGTGATTTCTGATTGTTTACTTTCAACAAATAAGACAGCGTTGACAATTGGTCACTAAAACAGTGATAGATTATGATGTGACTGTTGGCATATAATGCCAGAGGAATTTAAAGAACAAGGACATTACTATAGCAAAATTTTGTTCTCATGCACTTATTGATGTCAACAGGTTTTCTTGGCACTTAAGTGAAACTAAATAAAAGAATAAGGATAAAATTGATGTTACACTCTATTTCATCTTAATAAGGAACAATAGAAACAATGACTAATGATACATGATCTAATGGAGGAGAAAAACCACAGCAACCTCACTGATCCAGAGGCAGAAGCAAAGGAAGCTACGCTTTGTTTACTCTGGTTCCTTCCAAAGTCCTATTTGTAATTTTGCATACCCAATTTTGTACTTATAAATAAAAGTATCTATAAAAGTTGTATTTCACCTTATATCATCTATCAATAAAAATGTAAAATCTCATAACATAAACAAAACAATATAAACATAAACAAAAATCTTACTACGTATTTATTTTAATCAGCTACGTATTTGAAATTATTATAAATGCACACATAAAGCCTATAGTCATGGGAAATAAAAATGTCATTTCAATGTACATATATATTTTTGTTACGCAGAAGTATTTTAGAGCAATCAGTAACAGATTTTAAAGCATACATATAAATTACATTGAAAGAAGACCGAGGGGAAGCAGAATGGAAATGTGGTTGTGTGGTATGAAAAGGTGCCACAGGACTCTTCTATTTCTTAGGGAGAGTTTGGTTATGTATTTGTTAAAACAATTGGATGACTCATTAAGAGTATTCGATGGTAATGTGGATTCCACTGGACATGTGAGAATGATCCAATTCTTGTTTTATTCAAAATATCAATATTTACGACTTCCTAAAACTTATATCCCTTCTATTATTTACACTTAGAATGAAAAATTTTAGATGTCAACTGAAAAGCGTGCAAGAGGGGACAGAGCTTAAAAACCATTTTAGGGGTTTAAGTGAGCAAAAAAATATAAGAAGACTTCCACATAAACAGTTGCAATATGCTGATATTTATATCGGGAGGGATGAGAAGCAGTTGGCAGCTGTAGGGCAAAGGCTAACACTGCCTGACTTTCTAAAGAAACACTCTGCACAGCCTCGCTGAGGAGGGTGTGGGAGGAACAAGGGAGATAAGTCCAGTTTGGAGTCTCTTACTCCTATGCTTTACCCCCACACCACTTATTCTATGTCTGGATTTCCCTGAGGTTTCTGTTTTCATAGGCCAAGGGAATTCCAGATCAGTAGGAGAACAGTCCTTTACCAGCAGCAACCTGACCAGAACCTTTGAGGTAACTGATCTTTTCATTGGTAACTCACAAAAACAGGATCAGGTGCAGCCCTACCACTTTGAATGTGCCATCTTGCTTCCTCTCTCTGGGCAAAGAGCAGGGCCAACACACACGGGAAGCAAGGGAATAACTTCAGCCTAAAACACCCACCCCTCGAGGTCCTGCTCAGCAGGAATTGGGGATCCGTTTCAGTGCCTTTGCTGATACCAACCATCGTGCAGTCTCCAGACCTTCATTTCTTGTCAAAGGTCTACGTGCCGTGTAAGAGAGAAACAATTTTTGCATACAGTGGATCTCTGAAATTTTTGTTATGTTCTTAGAGTACCCACGAATTGTGAAAAGCCTGAAATTTCAGTTATGGTCAGAAAAATGCCTATAAATGCCTATTTTTATAAATTTAAACCCTAAATATGCTATGTCTCCTCCAGATATGTAATTTAATATAATAAAATACTGTATTAATAAAGACTTAGAAGGTGCAAGGTGTTTTGGTGGCATCTTAGGGTTATTAGGGTTTTAAGAAGAACAAAACCGAGATGTGATCATTATGTATACAATGTACCAATACATGTTCTTGGTAAAATAAATAAAGAAATTAAAAAAAAAACCAAACTGAGAACACTTGAGATAGCTACATGGGGTACCACAACCTGTAATTGTGCGGGAACACTGGTGCATCCACCTGAGATGGTTACAGAGCAGCAGCCAATCAGCAGCAAGAACTGAATAATGCTCTTGGATTGGCTACTTGCAAAGCTCCAGAACAAAACAAAACAAAACAAAACAAAATAATTGTGGGGATATTTGTGGCTTTGACCAAATTGTGGAGATTTCCTCAAACAATTATTAGTTAGGTTCTAAAGAAAAATCCACAAACGACTGAGCCTGCAACACTGTATTTTCTTTTTTAAATTTTTTAACCAAGAACATGTTGTGGTACATTGTACATATAATAATCACATTCATCATGTTTGTTTTGTACCTGTACATGGTGTCTCTTGGTTCTCCCCCCTCTTCCCCACCCCTCTCATCTGTTCCCTCCATCCCTATTTACAGCAGGTTTATTCACATTTCTCCATGATTTCCCTTCCTCTTACTTTCTGTTTTTTCCCTTCCTGCTTTTCCCACTTCCCTCTTTCTAGTACTCCTCTCCTTAGTATATTATCTTCCTTTTATATAATATCTATTACACCTCTTTGTCGTTATTTACAGTTATATCTCATCTTCGACAAAGGAGCCTCAATGGAAGAAAGACAGCCTCTTTAACAAATGGTGCTGGACAAATTGGCTTGCCACATGCCAAAAACTAAAACTAGATACATGTCTCTCACCATGTACTAAACTAAGATCGAAGTGGGTCAAAGATCTAAACATTAAAACAGAAACACTAAAAAAAAAAAGATAAAACAGAAACACTAAATTTACTGGAGAATAGAATAGGAAGAACCCTCGAAGACATAGGGGTAGGGAAAAAATTTATGGACAGAACCCAGACTGAGAAACAATACAAAGAATCAGTGCTTGGGACCACATGCTATTAAAAAGCTTTTGCACAGCAAAAGAAATCACCAATAGAGCAGGATGAAAAGCCACAGAATGGGAAAAAATTTTTGTTAGCTATCCATCGGACAAAGGTCTAACATCTAGAATATGTAAAGAACTCAAAAAAATTAAATTTCCCAAATTTAAAGACCCAATCCAAAAATGGGCAAATAAAATGAATAAACATTTCTCAGATGAAGAAATAAAAATGGCAAATAAATATATGAAAAAATGTTCAACTTCACTAGTCATTCAAGAGATGCAAATCAAATAATGTTAAGATTTCATCTCACTCCAGAAAGAATCGTGTCTATGAAAAAATCAACCAACAACCAATGCTGGAGGGGCTGTGGGGAGAAAGGAACCCTCCTCCATTGTTGGTGGGAATGCAGACTGGTTCAGCCAGTGTGGAAATCAATATGGAGATTCCTCAAAAAACTAGAACTAGAGGTTCCATTTGATCCAGCTATTCCCCTACTGGGGATCTTCCCAGAAGAATTAAAATCGTCATACCACAGAGATATATGCGCAACAATGTTTATAGCAACACAATTTGTAATAACTAAGTCTTGGAAGCAGCCTAAATGCCCAACAACCAATGAATGGCTAAAGAAGATGTGGTTTTTCTACACAATGGAGTACTACACCGCCATAAAGAAAGATAAACTGGAGTCATTTGTATGTAAATGGATGTTCCTTGAGAATATACTATACTATTAAGTGAAATAAATTGGACACTCATGAGTACACATTGAATTGTTTCTCTGATATGAGAAACACTGTATTTTCAAACTTATCTAAATTCTAAGAGTTGTGTGTCCAGCCTGAGTAAATCAACTGCCCTTGTTATCCTTACAACTTACACAATTCACACCATGTTTGGAGATGGTTTTGTTCTTCTATCGTTTCTTGAGGTACCTGCTGTTTTAATTCAAAACCCACCCAAGCGTCATAAATACAGCAGTAAAGCAAATTAGTACAGCTGCTGAGGGCTTAGTTTTGGTGACTTTCATAGACAATATGTGTACATGTATCATTTGGGAAAACGTAATATGATAGTCTCATCTGTATACCAGTTAATCACAAGTTTGGACTCAGATTAAATCTTCCTTTTATTTCAATCCAATTCAAACTTGAGCGGATTTTGTTTTCAATTGAGCCTCGTTGTTCCCAGTTGAGCCCAAACTCAGTCTTGCAGGCCACATATGGGGAAGTTCACCCTATCACCAGAGCATTATAGCCTGAGGACACAGCAACAGTTAAGTGGAGATTTCTGCAGACTGTGCCCTATCGTGAGGTTGGAGAGACTGTGAAGTAGAAAGTGCCTAGTTTTGTTGTCTGTGTCTTCTTTGTTCTGCTTGTTTCCCCTGATGCTCTTTCTCCCCCAGAAGGACCCAGAACCCATTCAGCTTCCATCAATAGTTGGTTTAAAGAAAAGTCCTGGGAGAACTTTCTGAAGCACATGGAGGCTACTTCAGGAGCTGTCTCTTTGGGGCTGTGTAGTTTATAGGGACCATGTGTTAAGGATGAACTGGAACCAGTGGATTGTCTTCTGCTTTTTTGAGGTGTGTGTGTGTGCATGTGTGTGTGTGTGTGTGTGTGTTTTCATTCTCTGATGTCATTATTTCTGGCTTCTTGGGAGATTTCCCCAAGCCAGGTGGCACAGAATACTTCTGTGATTGGGAACAGCAGCCCACTACCTCCTGGAGAAACCCCATCCTAACTGAAAGAGCATCAAGACACCAAACCATACCAAACCAAACCAAACCACGCCAAACCCTCTAAAGCGGGAGGCACTGCAGGACTGGGAATGATTGGAAAACTCATCAAAGTTGGATTACTCTGATCCCTCAATGTGCCTGCTCAGTACCACCCTCCTCTAGCCTACTGGAAGGGCTTGCCCAGGGATTCCGGACAAAGCAGCACTGTGCCTCCTGAGTCTCGCCCACTGCCTGGAATCTGAGCACAGAGTCAATCTCTGTGCTCCTTGACCACATAGGAAGCATCCTGTGGGCACTTGGCCTAGAGGCCAGCATGCATGTCCACAACTGGACGTCCAGGCCTGCAGACAGTTACAATTTAGAGCTAGAAAGCACTGACTGAGACCAGAGGCGTGAGAAAGCCCAGAACAGGGTCGGCACATGTTAGACAGAAGATACACTGGGATGGAGTCCAGTCCTGCCCCACCCTGACTACTTCACTTTATGTCTTCAGATCTCAGTTGGTGAGATGTTGTCTAGATCAGAGCTTCTAGAAATTTAAGGTGCAAAAAAATGACGTGGTGGTCTTGTTAAGAGGCAGATTCTGACAGTAGGTCTGGGGTGGGAAATGAGACTTCTGTCCAACAAGCTTCCACTATGGCTAATCTGTGGTCAGCATCTGGGTCAGCAAGAATTAGAACCATATCCATCTTTAACCTGCTCTAATCACACCTCGCGGAGAAAGATCTAGCTTTTGACCTTTCTTGAGGAATACGAGGCTTGGTATTTTTGATGTTGAGATTGGGAGAGAGGGGAAGGGAAAGCAGGGAGCATCATGGAATGGAGGGAGGTGGGAATCTGAGAAGGAACCATGCAAAACGTAGGCAGCTTGGCTAGGAGGAGCACAGAGCTCAGGCAGGAGACTTTGGAAACAAATTTGCTTTGTTTGCATTTGTTCTTTGGAAGGAGCGTATTTATGAGTCTACTGCAATGATCAGAACATTTTCCCTCATGTTGCTTTAAGCATTGGAAAAGAAATAGTTCAATATTCCAGTTGATTTAGGAATATGGGCACTTTCTCCCCTGAGTTTGAAAGATGTCAACAAATAATTTTGTAAAGACAGTGATGAGAACATAAGTGGGCAGCTCCATCCAAGGCATACTACTTTGCAACTGGGTCTTATTCCGTATTTCTTTGTGAACCAATTTGTTAGACTTAAGAAATCCATACTGATGAATAGTAAAATTTCACATCACCCAGGGGCAGCCGTAAACATAATGGGCTTTCATTGCTACAGGGAGAAGAACAGTGGTTTGTTTTATGTAGGGACACAAGAATGAAAGAAGCAAACCTAATCAAGAATGAAGAGCTAAGAAAAAAAAATGCAGGGCTAAAAATTTGGTTGCAGCAATAGTCTCTACTACAAATAGCTGCAGTGAATACTGTTTGTGAATGTTGTAAAGAATTAGAAGCTATGTGAAAATCGTTTGCAACAGTGTTTATTTCAGTGTGATGTAAATACTATATCTATTTGTATGTCCATAGTTTTATCCATGAACAAACAATATAGAATTTACCAGTGTCATTATCTGATCAATCTGTAGGCATACTCGAAATGAATAATTTACACACCATTGTGTTTTCTTTGCATTCCCAGTGAATGGGCTCTTCGCCTTCTGTATCCATCAAGCAGCGTTTACCGAGAAACTGCTTTGTGGAGGTGATATACTAAGACCGCAGAATATTAACACAGGGTACTTCTCTCTACAACTAGAGTTCTTTTGACTTTGATCCAGTAGTTTTCATTTTTCTATGGGTGCAACTTCTATCAGAAAACAAACTTTTAAATTTTACTTTCACATAAAATGACACACATGAGAAAAATAAGACTTGATACTTTTGAAACCATTAGTTAATTATGCCTCCAAACGCAAATAAGAACTCCTCAGATTAACTTCACCCCGTGCACATCTTAAAGATAGATGTCGGTATGGCAAAATGAGTTCTCAGTTCTCAGAATGTGCAACACTGCACAGGTGAGGGTTGAACTAGCTGGCTCCTGTCAGTGGACTTGAAGTAGACCAGGAAGGATTCACATTTTGGAACATCTAGTGAGATCAAGTTGAAATCAGTAAACCCCTGTGACTTTTATAGGTAGGATGGATTAAATTTATGATTCAGAGACAAGATACTTTGTATCATTTAGGGCTATTTGGAGAATTCAGAGCTACAAAGATTAGTTTTTCTTTCAAAGAAGAAGCCACGGGAATGTTTTTCACCCTGGTAAGTAAATGTAAAGGATGGCCACTGATGCCTGCGGTGTGATATAACTCTTTAAGGATTTCTGGGAATCTTGTGAGAATCCTGTTATGCTGTCTTGGGGGTACAGACTGCATTATGCCCCCTGGAAACCACAGTAACACCCCTGTATTTCATCTTGGCATATACCCTTACTCTGTTGCTGTTTTGCAATCCAAGCTGCTACCAAGTCCCCAAACTTCAGAAGTTTCTTCTGGGTCTGTAATAAATGACTTGAAATTATTAAGGAGAGAGAGAGAGAGATAGAGAGAGAGAGAGAGAGAGAGAGAGAGAGAGAGAGAGAGAATTGGGATTGTAAAGTTGCTTTTGAAAACTAAAATCTTATCAGTGTGGAGATTCCTCAGGGAACTAGGCCTAGAGGTTCCATTTGACCCAGTTATTCCCCTTCTTGGTATCTTCCCCAAAGAATTAAAAGCATCATACAACAGTGCACACCCATGTTTATAGCAGCACAGTTTGTAATAGCTAAATTCTGGAAACAGCCCAAATACCCATCAACCAAGGAATGGATAAAGAAAATGCGGTTTTTTATAGAATGGAGTGCTACTCTACCATAAAGAATGATAAGCTCAAGATATTTCTAGGTAAATGGATGCACCTTGAGACCATACTCTTAAGTGAAATAAATTAGACACACATGTTTAAATACTGCATTGTTTCTCTGGTGTGAGAAACTGAAAGTGTAAATAAAGACTAAAATATATTATATTGGGAAAGAGAAGAAAATGTCCAAATTGGAAAGGGAACAAGGGAGGGGGAGAGGGGAAAAGGAACAGAGGGACAAGAGAAATAAGAAATGGAAGGAAGAAATGGAAACGAAGCTTCTGTAAATAAGGAGAGAGGAGGGGAGAAGGGAGGGGAGGGGAGTGGGAAAAAAGAAGCAACAAGATATGTCATGTACAGGTACAAATCCCCTATGATGAATATTATCACTATGTATATCTAAAATGTACCATTAAAACAAAATTAAAAAAAAACTAAAATCTTGAATTATTAACCACCTTGCTCAGATTCCTGAGATTGCAATAATCTGCATTTTTTTAAATTTCAGAAGAACACCATTAAAATTCAATATTGGGCTTTGACAAAAAGAAAACAAAGAGGTAAAACCCGTGTTTCAAGGCTTTTTGATGACTTGTCAAATGCCCTAATGGTTCAGCGTTGTGTAAGTACAAGGAGTGATCAAAATATACAGTGAATATTTAATTTAAAAAATGGATTACAGGCGCAGAGGGGTGGTGCGGCGTGATCTGGCGCCAAACTGTGCGCGCCCAGGGCCCGCCTGAGTTTGTCCGCAGCGGGCTGCCGCCGCCGCTATGGTCCGCCCGCTGAACTGCATCGTCGCTGTGTCCCAGAATTTGGGCATCAGCCGGAACGGGGATCTGCCCTGGCCCCCGCTCAGGAACGAATGTAAGTATTTCCAGAGGATGACCTCGACCTCTTCGGTGGAAGGTAAACAGAATCTGGTGATTATGGGTAGGAAGACCTGGTTCTCCATTCCTGAGAAGAATCGACCTTTGAAGGACAGAATTAATGTAATTCTAAGTAGAGAACTCAAGCAACCTCCACAAGGAGCTCATTTTCTTGCCCAGAGTCTGGATGATGCCTTGAAGCTTATTGAGCAGCCAGAATTAGCAAGCAAAGTGGACATGGTGTGGATAGTGGGCGGCAGTTCTGTCTATAAGGAAGCCATGCAGTGGCCGGGCCATGTCAGACTGTTTGTGACAAGGATCATGCAGGATTTTGAGAGTGACACATTTTTCCCAGAAATTGATTTGAAGAAATACAGACTTCTCCCAGAATACCCAGGGGTGCTCTCTGAGGTCCAGGAGGAGAAAGGCATTAAGTACAAATTTGAAGTATATGAAAAGAATGATTAATATGAAGGTGCATTCTGATCTATTTCAAGTTGTTCCCTTTCCTTCTAACAAAATTGTGTTTTTGTATGTTAGGGAAAAAAATGACTTGTTCTGACTTCTCAAAAAAGAAAAATGGATTACAGTAAAAGACACATTACCATTAATCTTGCTTGAAATACTCCCCCTCGCTTTGAACACGCTTTCCTGAGTGTCCTTATGCAGCACAATCAAAAATGGCAAATGCTGCTGGCTAGTGCCATCCCACAGAAAGGCAGGCCCAGGAAAATGTTAGTGTGTCCTCATCTACCTTCTTCACTGGAGCTGGCACCGTGTAACTTTTGATTCTTCCGCAACGTCAAAATGACTATGAAAGGTAAATGTTTTGAGCTGATTTGGGACATCAAGACAGCTCCAACGGTGACACTAAAGACACTCAGGAAAGAGGGCTTCCAGAAACTGCTTCAGAAAGCGGCAAGAATGATGGGATGTGTGTTTGAGGGGAGGGGGAGTTTTCTGAGGGTGGTTGATGGCTATGTGTCTTTTTCTGTAGTAAACACGTTCAGAGAAACTTTAGTCACTGTAGCTTTTGACCGTACCTCATTATTTTAAATGGCACAAGCTGATAAGGAGCATAGTTTTGAGTGTTCACTACTCATCGCTGTTAGATTCATGTGCTTATTTATACAAGTATTGTAGCAGAGAGACCCCGGAAATTTGCTACTGAAGACAACCTTTGGATGAACCAGAGAGAAGGAAGTAGGTAATGAAGGACTAAACAGCTTTCATCTCTGTTCTTACCTCTCAGTCTATAGTAAGCTTGGAGACTGGCTAAAATCTGTTTCACGGACTCCCGTGGACAGGCATTAACCGCAGGCGGGAAAAGTGCTGATCTTTTAGTTCGAAGTTTTGCCAAATCGAATATTTGTCTCATGGTTGACACTTTATGCATTTTTGCAGTATTTTCACTTGTTTCCATTCTTGGGGCATTGTCCATGTCTTTAGTTTCAGAATGGTATATTTTAATGGAGATATCTGTAAGAGAAAGGTTGATTTCCTGGTGAATATATACATTTATGTGATACATGTTTTATATATGGATAAATGAATGAAATAAACTAAAAACTACAATCCACTGGCTTATGAAATTTCAACTCTCCTGCAACCGACAATGGTAATATTCCAACGACAAGATATTTTCAGAAATAAGAGAATAGTATAATGATTTGATCAAGTACATTTTTAAAAATCCCAACATCTCAAATCATCTTGCCTTTAGGAACTGCCAAATATTGAAACCATTTTCTACACATCTCTCTGAGATGTACTCCTCACTTTGTGCTCACGCCTCCCAAGAGATTCCCCTTTGATAGACCTTATAATTCAAGTTGGGAATGATACAGATTGCCGTACCCAGAGGTATACTTTTTTTTTTTTTAAATTGTCTTCTTGGTTTTTTATTTTTATTTTTATTTTAAACCAAGAACATATATTGGTACATTCTACATACAATGGTCACATTCGTTACATTTATTCTGTACCTATACATGATGCATCTTGGTTCTCCCTCCTCTCCCCCACCCCTCCCCTCTGCTCCCTCCCTCCCTATTTACAGCAGGTTCATTCATCATTTTCCATATTTTCCCTTTCCCCTGTTGCCTTTCTGCTTTTCCCCTTCTTTCTTTCTAGTACTCCTCTCCTCTGCACACCATCCTCCTTTTATATAATATCTATTACACCTCTTTGTCCTTATTTACAGTTATGGTTTCTCATATCAGA
>PVJO010022966.1:0-27006 GCA_004026905.1 Hystrix cristata | reverse complement strand
AGAAGACAGGACTGCACTTTATGACCATGAAAAGGAAAACTTCTTAAAAATAACTAGAGTCTATGAGAAATCAATACAACAACTGCAAGATGATGCAAAGAAGAACAATATAAGATTGATTGGAGTGAAGGAAAAAGAAGGAGACAGTACAAAGGATCTAAGAAGATTATTCACAGACATAATGACAGAAAACTTCCCATGAGAAGCATGAGAAGAGAACTTGACATACAGATAAGTGAGGCATATAGAACCCCAATTACCCACGAGCAAAATAAATCTACACCAAGACATATCATAATCAAGATTCCAGAAATTCAACAAAAGAACAGAATACTGAAAATTGTTAGGGAAAAAGACCAAATCACCTATCAAGGTAAACCCATCAGAATCACAGCAGACTTCTCGACACAAACCCTTAAATCAAGGAGAGCTTGGAGTAAAATATTTCAAGCCTTAAAAGAAAATAATCTCCAACCCAGATTGATGTACCCAGCTAAACTATCGTTCAGATTCAACAACAAAATAAGATATTTCCATGACAAAGAACAACTGAAGAAATTCATGACCTCCAAACCACCTCTTCAAAATATTTTGAAAGATGTCCTAGAAAAGGAAACTATAATTACAAGGACACTAATAATTAATAGTCCACTACGCAAGACAAACAGTGAAACTGAGGTGAAACACAGAACATACAACAGAAAAGATCTATGACAAAGATAAGTCAGTACATAACAGCTGTAACCATCAATGTAAATGGTCTCAACTCACCAATCAGATGCACTGTACCTAATTTAATCATCTGTTACTGATGGATAATTGTGATACTTCTTTTTTTCCTGTTCCAAACAATGATGTGACAAATATATTGCATAGTGGGTATGCATTTTTGCGTCTTCTAAGGATATTTTTAGGATAAATTCCAAAAGAAGTCAACGTTGCATTTTGAGATATTCACAAATTACTCTTGGTAGAAGTTTCGCTAAGTCATAATCACACCAGAAACGTGTGAGAATACGCGCCAGAACCTAGAAATGAGCGTGCTGATAAATGTTTCACTTTGCCAGTCAGATAGGTAAAATTATCTGATATTTTAGTTTGCATTTTCTTATTATGAATTGGGATGAGTAGCTTTTATTTTTGAAATGTCTAAAAGCCAATTATGTTTTGTTATATGTGAAACATGTATTTCATGTTTCTGTTTATATTCTGTTTTGTGATTCATTTTGAAAATGTTTCCCTTAGTTTTTGTCTTTTGACTTTATTTAGTGAGTTCGGGCCCCACAGAAGCTTTTTCTCTTAATGTAATAAAATTATAATAAATATTAAGGCTTCTGGGTAAAAGTAGGAAGTTTCTCCCTACTCTGAGATTTTAAAAAAAATTTCTTTTCCAGTATTTTCATGCTTTCATTTTTTAAAAAGACAATTTCTTAGTGTGATTTTACATTCAATATTTTTATTTTTAACATTTTATCTAGGATCTATCTAGAATTTATTTTAAGAAATAAAGTAGAAATGTTTTTCTTCCTTAAGTAGCTACCTAGTTGTTCCAACACCATTAATTGCACAATCCAACTTTCTTCTCTGATATGAATGCTGTTTTTTTCATGTAGTAAATTCCCATATGTATTTACTGATCTCTCATCTATTCACATGTGAGAACATTCCCAACCCTACTCCTGGCTCCAAGTTTAGCTTTCTCTCTTGCATTACTGTACCTACATTCTCACAGTGATACACAGTAAGTGAATGAAATACTTTATGAATGGCTTGCATTGCACTTAAATGATCTCTCATCTTCTCCCCATTGTCACTAGCTAACAAAATTGAAACCATTTTTCAACATCACTAAGAAAAACACACTGATAGTAAATATGTCTGAAAATATAGGGGACTGAGAATCAGAAACTACATTCTTGAGTCAAACAAACAATTTAGGGATAATCCATGAGCTCTGACTCTTCTAGAACAGCCAAAGATTTGGGGTAGGCTGCATTTGGACATGTACAAGGCACACGTGGCAGGTGCATAAGAGATCATGCTTCATTAAGTAAACTGAATCCCTCCCCCATGATATCCACAGTGGTTGAAGAGCAAATACATTTACACTTTATATAAAAAAAAAATGGGATGGGATCTGCTTACCATTAAATATCCTTTCCACAAAGATGTGATACAGAAATTCCTCTCCTAGGAAACTCCAAAGGGGCACAAAGAAGGTGTCTGAGCACATGGAGGTTTCGAAGACCATGCAGAATGGGGCTGCCTTCTTCAGAATGATGCAGGATTGGGTTGTGTCTTCTCTTTTAAAAACTAGGCTCTCTATTCCTTCTCCAACCTTCCTGTTGAGATTCTAGACCCAGACTGCTGCCAGGAGGTAAGAACTCTGTCTTTGGAGACTTCCATCTTGCCAGACATGAGAGGAAGTGCCTCAACAGTACACTGGGGTACCAAGAGTGCTGGGGTCCGTCCTGAAGGATGCACCCACTTGTGTGCTACATTAATGGGGGTCTCCTGGGCGTCAAGAAAGATGATTTCCAGGACAGTCTCTCCTTTCCCAACTCCCTGCACAGCTGTGTAGGAGGCGAGGTTCTGGCTGTACCTACTAGCAACCCCTACTAGTAACACAGAGTTCTGTGTGTGTTCCTCACCCTACCAAGCCCAGTTCTATCTCGTCTTGATAGACTGAGTGTAGCTCTCCTTAGCATCCAAAAAGTGCTCAATCTGTACATTTTTGGGATAATGCTGGAAGCCTCCTCTTTGTGGTTTCTCTTCCGAGAAAATTGTCTAGGAGTGGGGTGGGGGGAAGAAACTGCCTGAGCTAGAAAAAGTCAATAGGACACAAAGTGGAGCCCTGGTGCAGTAGCGGTCCACATAACAGCGTTGGCTGCTGAAGCTTCTGTCTCCCTGCGCTTCCCGTGGGAGGAGGCCAGAGGGCCTCAGTTAAGGGGGAGAAGCCACCATTGCCGTCCAGGCCCTGGTTCCTCGGGCTGCAGCAACCAGAGGCTCTTCCGGTCCTCTCCCTCGCTCCCTTCCGGCCCCGTTTCCTTTCCCCACCCCTCCAACAATAGTCCCCTCTTGATTTCTGTTCCGAGAGAGAGAACAAGAACGGTGAGTCCCCAGTGCAAAGGAAACTCTAAGGATTCTTTCCTCGGAGTTTTCTAACGGGGGTGGGGGGGGCAGTGAGGCGTGTGCACTGGCACCTCCTCCTTGGATCCTGGAGGACAGAGTCCCCCTCTTCTCTCCGAGGGAGACCAAGAGAGACAGCAGCAGGATTTCTTGCTCCTGTTCAGGAGCATTCAAGGGAAGAAGCCAGCAGAGTACCTTTTCTTCCTGGAAGGACTGCGATATTAATAGTCTCTCTATTTCTCTCTCTCTCTCTCTCTCTCTCTCTTTCTCTCTCTCTCTCTCTCATCACTGCCTTCCCTGTGGATTTCTTCACTCTAAGCTAATAGCTTGGGTTCTCTCCCAAGATTCTTACAATCTAGAGAAGGAAATAGGAATCCTCTCCAGGTAACTTTGATGGTTGTTACTCAAAACACACTTGAAAAACATTACACTGACTTTTCTCCGAGAGTATTAGGATCCTTTGGTATGGCGTTAACTTGCTGGGTGACAGTGTAGTAAGCATATCTAACGCTGCTCTGCACTGAACAGAGTAGACTTTTGTCCAGCAGTACCACTATTAATAGAGAGTTCTGTTGTCTTGGACAAGGTCAAAGTTAACAATGGCTTTGCAATTCCTTGGAACAGAGACCTACATTCCAAGATCAATCTGTGTACAATACTTCAAAACTGTAAAGACAGTGGTGCTCAACGTCGGTTGTGCAACAGCATCATCTGGAGGTCTTGCTAAAATGCTGATTCTAATTTGGTAGGTCTGGGGGGAGCCTGTACTCCTGCCTTTTTAACAAGCTCCTAAGTGATGCCGCACTGCTGCTCCTGGGACCACATTTGAGTAATACTGCCCGGGATGGTGCCTAGTTACTTTAAAATGATAAGTTACAGATGACCCTGCCTCCTTAATGAGAAATCTGAAAACAAGGAACATCAAATAACTTTCTTTATCTCAAAAAAATTGTTTGTCTTTTTCTGAGATGAAGAGAATAAAGCACTTCTTAGAATGGGAAAGCCCTATGAAATATTGTACATAAAGTCCTTTGAAGGCTGCAAACTTGGTAATGACTCCTCCCTAAATGTTGTCTTTGATGCTTTTATTATATTATTTTCCCACTTGTATCTATGGTCACATAGAATGAGGTTAAAGTGGGGCCAACATATATTAAAGGAAAATAAGAGAATGGGCCAGAATTGCCATTTTGTGCCCCTGGTACTTGGCACTACAAGTAGGTTTCATCAGTGTGGACAGAAAAAGCATTTTCAGTTTCTACCAGAAGTTACAGAAACCCTGGATTACAATGTTGTTAAACATAATAAACATCATTCCAAATCCCAACTTGTTACTAAGTGTTTATACTTATCAATTTAAATTTATGAAATAAATAGAAAACTGCCTCAATCCAGTATTTTGGCTGTCTTCATTGCTTTTAATTAAATAAAGGAAAGTGTATTGTGCTCAACAAGGATATCACATTCCTGTCCCTGGATTCACCCTGTAGTGTTTTGTAAACTCCTTCCAAGTGGCAGCCCTTTAACTTAGATTTACAGCCTCAGCTACCACAAACCAGAGAGCACTGAGCATTCTCAAGGCCAGATCCTGGCTCACAGCTCTTTTAGTCACGGAAAAACAAATGATCATTCTCTCTCTCGCCAAAAACAATTTGCTAACCCACCATCTGCCCAGAAAACAAATGGAAAATAAAATGCAACCAACAGTCTTTCAGTGTACCTCTCCGATAAATGTTCAACTCCCGTGAACAAATGGGTGGGGGTGTGTGCCAAGATGACACTTTAATATACACGTAGCAGCCCTGTGCACAGTGGTAGAATGAACCCATGTAATTCCAGGCAATTCAGGTAAGAAATAAATCTGTCAAGCTGGCAGTTTGGCGCTGGCCTGACTCCAAGCTTGACTAACTTCTTTGTTTTTTGTTGTTGTTGTTTTTATTTTTTTACTAATTAACTGCTTTATTTGGCATTACATAAGGATAGCACATTTCGCTCCACAGCCCAGTTATTCACTGATTCATCTAGGCAATAAATACGTGTTGAGTATCTATTTATATGCTATGGAGTAGCCTAGGTCCTGTATAGATGGCAGTGGACAGAACAAAGTCCCTGTCTTCATGGTGTTTACTTTACGGTGAACTTGCAGGTTACACATGCATTTAATGAGGGTATGTTCTTATTCTTTTATCTCAATGTCATTGTCCTGTATAAAATGGCATTTGAACAGTCACAAAGAATCACCATCATTCTGACAGCTTGCGTCGAAATGTTTGTGGTCTCTACGTTCCTGTTAGATGGAACGCAGGTCTACCGCTGCTCTGTTTCAGTAATGATACGAGTGTATAGGGGAAAAACCGACTGCTTTAGGTAAAAACAAAATCAGGAAAATCAGAACTACTTTTTCTACAAGCTATATATTTTTCTTAGAGTTACAGCAAGTTTAATGTGACTCGTGAGTGCCGATTGTTCAAACACTATTTTGCTTCGCTCTAGCACTATTATCGTAGGAAGACGGATGTCACTTCTAAGGTAGGCTCAGCACAGCACACACTATAAAATACTTATAGTGAAACAAAACCTCACGAGACTGGGTCTAGTTACATTTTTAAAAAGATAAGAGTAAAATTTAATAGCCGTGTTCTTGATGAGAGGAAAAATACATGTTCACTGTAAGATGAAAATAATACAGAAATGCATAACCTAACATTGCTATTCATACAGAATATTAATATTTATTGGTCTAAGTAGTCAATCTATTAGTAGTTTATATAGTCATCCTTTATGCATCTGTGTGTGACTGGCTCCCAGACCCCTGCAGACACCCAAATCCCTGAATGCTCCAGTCCCTTACGTAAAAATAGTACAGTGTTTATACAATCCCTATGCATTCTCCCGTATACGGTAAATCATCTCTAGATTACATATAACACCTAATACAATATATGTGCTTATGTAAGTAATTGTTATACTATAGGAAATAATGACAAGAAAAAAGTATGTATTTACTCAGGACGGAGACAATGTTTTGACACTATTATCAATATCTGACATTAGAGACCATATTTTCAATCTGTGCTTGACTGAATCCCCAGCGAAGAGCCCACAAATCTCGATAATGCCCACACGTGGTAATAGACACCGATCAGCGCACCAGCGTGCTTGACTGCGCAGGACATTCCTTATTCATAATAACATCGGCGGTTTCTAGAATAATAACCAATATATTTAAAACTAACTTCCACAGAGAGCACCCAGTGTTGAATACAGACTCCATTTAAAAGCATGGCTCGTGGAACATGCATGGATAGCCAACATTGGAGCCATCCCGCAGTAGACACAGCGAGACACCACCATCCATTTGAGATAATCGTGGGGTGTCAGGACCTCACAGGGGGCAGGGCAGGAGGAGAGCGTAAACAATTCCCCAGGTGAACTGTTAAACACACTCACACTTTAAAAATCACGGATTTAGCCCAACTTCATCATTTCACAAACAGGAAACTGAGGTTGGTGCGAGCTAAGAACTGGGTTAAGTTACCATTCAAGGAGTGCAGAGGTTGGATCCGGACACCAGGGTTCTGCCTCCCGGTCTGCTCTTTTTCCCCTTTCAGCAAGCCACATCAGAAGGCATCTTTGGTACATTAGTGCAGAACACCTTGGCTGCAAGGTGCTCTCTGAAGACGAAGAGTGCGAACAAGTCTGTCGTGTCAGAGCCCCGCATTCTAACAAAAGAACCTCGCATTTTGGGTTAGTATCGGTAGATTCTCGCTGACATGTGTTTCACTTTTGGAAAGTAGAGGGAAGTTTCATACTTAAATAAAGTATAATTATTACTTGATGAGCTAGTGGGCACGTAGGTTTTGAAGTTTAGAGCGAGAGAAAGTTAGCAGTTGGTTCAGTCACATGCCGTGTGCCACACACTCCCGCGATGGTGGCTTGGTGTCCCGTTGGTCACGTGAAGTGAGTGGCTCGCCGCCAGGATGTCTGAGAGAGGGAACTCCAAGTGTGCTCGGCCCTGGGCTGGGGAGAATGTGTCACTTCCATGCTTTTCTCTCTGGCTGAGTCATGTCACAGCCTCCAGAGAATCCAAAATAATCATCTGCATGGCCAGGGAAAAGGTCACCAACAGCACTGAGCCCCAGAGATGCAGAAGTGGGCGAAAGGGAGTGCACAGTGTCTACAGGGGATTTAGCACTCACCACACATTTATCTAAATTGAAAACTGGTGTCAGAGCAACCTTTCCCTGGGAGTGAGCGCTATCGAATATAACTGACAGCCAATGAGGCTAATGCTGGCACTTCTGCCAGAAACACGAATATCGACCCACTAAATTCCACCTTACTTTTTTAAAATTGGAGTTCAGAAAGAATAATGTATGCCCAGCTCTAAAACTATAGAGTAATCTTTCTTCTGATAGATCCTGGGTGTCGTATTGAGCAAGAATACCAATACAAATTACAGGAGGCTTATTCTATTCTTGATATTTTTAAAAATACAGTGCTCTCCAGGGTCCATGTATTACTCTTAAAAATCCCAATAGATATTAATCAACTCTTACTACTTCCCAAACACTATGTTACTTGCTTTTTTGGTCAATAATCTTACTGAATCCTCAGACAAGTCTATTACATTGGTACGGTTTTACATTTGGGCACAAGGAGACTTAGAGAGGCTAAAGACAGTCTGAAGTCCCCCAAACAGTAAGAGACAAAGCTGGAATTGAGCCCCAAATGTGTGTACCCACACGGCCTGTGCCTTGCTGCTCTCCCTCAATTCACACGCTGGCCTGTAGACCTGCAGGACACAGAGCCTCACAGCATTTAAACTGTGCACTGGGGCCAGGGGTGTAGGTAAGAGGTAGAGCATGCTCCCGGTCCCTGGGTTCAGTCGCCAGAACCCAAAATAGATGCAAATGAGAAACTGGTAATTTAGGTATGTGAACAGCTTTGGCAAAAAAAAATTAATTAGTGAAATCTTACATGAGTCAAATTCTGGATCATTCCAAACTGGAATTCCCCAAATGATATCACAAAAGAGCCTCTGATGACCCAGAGAAGAATCACACTGGAAGTTTCCACAAATGCCAACTCACTCCTTGGAGTTGAGTAAAGATACATTGAGTAGTAGCAACCTAGACTACAATAGCTGATGGGTTTTGTTTTGTTTTGTTTTGTTTTTTTGGTCAGGTAGCTGAATCTTGCCCCGCCCCAGTGTCCAACAAATATCCTCCCATGGCAACAACTTCATAATGTAAATGGAAGTATTGAGCATATATTTTTTCCTCACAAAGAAAGCAACATATCTCCATCTCTTTAGTCTCGGGCCACAGTGAAAATGCACTGGACGTGGCCTCCCCACCTTTTGCCTTCCTCGTCTTTAGTCAGAATGACTGCTGTCATTTGTCTCGTATTGCATCTGATGCTTTAATTCAATAACCCAAAACAGCATGTTCTGTGCTGTTGTTTACATTGGGGACAGCAATAAATACATTATCGAGGGGAAATGAAACCGAAAGGATCAAGTCAAGATCACAGCCCTAAATTTTCTTCTGGGGTCACAACTGCTGATAAATGATACAAAATCCCCCAGACAATCAGTCCTCACTACTTTTTGACCCAAAGATCTATGAGAGTTGGGCGGCAGGGGTAGGTGCAGGGAGCTGAAATCCACTTGTGCTTAGAACCATTTTGCACCCTCAAGCGGGCCAAAACAAATCATGCCTTTTATATATGTTGATTTTTATGGTGATTCTAAGAAAAGTCTTTTGAAAAAAGGAGAAGGAAAGCAAAGGTCTGACACACGGAACAAAACCTACATGATGGTCTAGTTCTATCATATTTTCTCATCTTCATTAAGAGGATTGTTCAGTTTCACATAAAGATTACTTATGTGATTGTGGCTAATGTATAATCTGGCCAAATTAATTTTAAAATAAGAGTCCAGCTATTTTTATTATACTGTTTACATCCCAGGATATTTCAACCAGTATATTTCATAGAAATGAATATTTCCAAATGTGTGCATGGCCATTGCCTCTGACCCACTCAGCACCACTCTGAATTAGATTATTAATATTAGCAAACATGCACAGACTTTTAGAGTGACCTTGCTGACCTATTTTTGACAAGACAATCTTGGCTCCTTCATCACTGGCCATAATGAGTTCTTGATAATATTGTCCTTTCTGATGCATTTAATGGAAGCAAGCTAGACTTTCAGAAACTGGTGGTGTGTAAGCATGGCTGGCTTGCTCTACTCTGTTTGGAGCTTGGAAAACCAGGCACTGCACGAACGTTTTTCAATTGTATTTCTGATTTAGTTTTTCACTCTTACTGACACAAGCAATCAATCTTAATCCTCTCTTTTCTAGTTGCACGTTGCTTTCCAAAACTAAAGCTACATGCCCCAAAATCTTTGCTCTCTTTTGTGTGGCAGGTGATGCTGTCCATCAACAGCGAATAATAAACTTGCATTCAGCCCAAGTGTGGCACCTGAATACATAAACCCCCACAGGCAATATTATTTCAAAGTGACATTCTTATTCTTTTTTCCCCTCCTACTTCAGCGATGCAGAATAACACTCACAATTTAACAGCCCTCTCTTGGGAATGGAAAGAAAAGAACAAGAGAAGAGCACCTGAATCCAGACACGATGCAACAAACCCCCCGTGCAAATCACAGTTCCTAACAGATACCCCGAGAATGTGCCCAAGACACAGCGCTGGGAAGGCGTGAGCCGTCCAGTGGGGACACACCCTATACCCCCTGGCTCTCACTTGATCCTGCCACATTATCCATGCCAAAATTCACATTCAACACAGTGTTCCCTTAACCCCAGTGCAATTCTGCTCCCAATTCTGCCAGCCCTGGGCTCTGCAAAGCGTTGGCATTATGTTTTGTTTTTTAACTTTAAGTTTAAATTCTGGGCCATCCATCAGTCATACCCATTGATTAAGGACTATACGCACTAGGGGATTATCTGTTGGAAGATGCCCAGGGTAGCCTCCAGCCCAGGGACTTGGAAATGAAGTAGAAAGAATTGCGTGGGTAACTTACCAGCTCCTGGGTCTGGATGATTGCAGCAGCCCCTCCGCACTACCTGGTCCCTGGCTTTTTCTGTCTCTGTCCCTCGCTCTCTCCCTCTCTCTTGTGTACAGATTGCAGGGAACTTAAAGAACTAGCGGGGACAGTGTTTCATATGACTTAAGAAGGAGAACAGGAACAATACTTCGTTCTCTTTTTCTCAGATGAGTACCTTCGGGAAGAAGGAAGGAAGGGAGGGGAGAGGGAGGAAGTCAACAACCCTTTGCTTTCCTGAAAAAAAATAAGGAAACAGAAGATAGACATCTCATTTTCTCTTAAACAAAATGTTGGAAGGGGCAAAAAAAAAAAAAAATCTTTGAAAAAAAGGAATTCCTCAAATATGCTCTCTGCCCTGGGAGCTTTAAAGAGATGAAAACGCCTTAGTGGCCTGTCCTGTCCAAACAAATGGTGTTCCAGAAAGGCAGGCTCTCTCTCCTCAGCGCGCAGCCTCTGGTATCTGGTTTGCAGAACTGGCCCAGCCGAAAGGGAACAGGTCATGTCGTGTCGACTCCGAGCAGGGCGCGTTGGGTCCATTGTGCTAACTGAAGTAAACCTGCAGCCCGGGGAAGGGGACACTGTGAGCGCTCAGTCAGGACTTCTGGCTTCTCTGAAGCCCTCTGAAACATCAGTGCTGCTGCAATTCCTCAGCTGACTCCAGATCCACAGAGCTCTCCCAGGATCCAAGGCAAATTTAAGCCCTGCTCACTGAGCTTTATGCAATAGACCAAATCTAGCTTCCATCTTTGCTAATGGGTGAAAAACAGAAAGAAGCCACTTAGCACAGCACTACCAGACACAGCTATCTCAGAGCTACTGTTCATACCGCCCTGTCCTTTACCTTCCTAAGGCTTCGCAGATATAGTCACTGCCAGAACACTGGAAAGCGATTTCCAATTTGGCTTAAAAACACCATGAAACGACATTGGTTTTAGATAAATCAGCCACCAGTTTTGAAAAAGGATAGGGAGGCTGAATAGAAGGAGCAGAGAAAATGAGAGAACACCCTTTGCCAAGGAGGGGACACTGGGAGTTCGGGGGGAGGCACGGGCTGAGCTCTGTGCAGGGGTAGTTGTACCTAGGAATACAGTTACTTTAAAATCTCCAATTGCTTTGTGTGTCTGGTGTCCTTCATTCATCTGGTTATGACCATTTTCACCACAAACAGGAACCAAGAGTTACACGGACTTCTGTAGCAGCAGAAGAAAAACCAAGCTTAAGTTGCTTCCTCATTTTACCTAATTGTAAAAAAAATGAGTTACACCTGATTGTGAGAAGCAATTGAGTGAGTTCAGGGAAAAGATGATTCTTATTCAGTGTCCATGTGAGACTTTAATTAGGTACAGGGATCTGTAACATTAAGTACTTAGTCCAAGTTTTCTTCCTATTCTCTGCCTTTCTATTGCTATCTCTATCTCTCTATCTATCTATCTATCTATCTATCTATCTATCTATCTATCTGTCTGTCTATCTATCTATCTTCTGTCTCTCTGTATCTTTGTTGATCTGTGTATCTGCAGGTATGTGTGAGTATAAAAGAAGATACGTGGTATGGGTATTAGCTTGTGAGAGCAGGGCAGAATCTCAGTCTTTGCATGCTCCGTGACCCTAGCACCAGCACAGCCATGGATTCCTGCCATGGGTTACCCATTCTCATCCACAGATGAGGACACTGATGACAGAAAAAGTCTCTGTGCTTTGCCCAAAGTCACAAACATCAGAAGCAAAAACCACAGTGTTCCCTTGCACCTTTGACCCGGCTCCAGTGCTTTGGCCCCTCTGCTGGCCTCCTCTGCGTCCTACCTTTGTAGGGATGGGGAAGAAAACGATGAAAACCCAAGAAAACAAGGGAAGAGGAGAGAAGGGCACGGGGCAGGAATGGGAGCTGTGGATTTGCAGGAGCAGGGCAAATCCCCAAGGAACCCTGAGGCCAGACATGCCACGGTCGCTCGCCATGGAAGTGGGTCAATGGCAGTAGGTGAGAGGGGAGTAGCAGAGAGAAGATGGACACAGGTTCGGGAGAAAAGGAGGGCACAGGAAGAGGTGAAGAGGCTCAGGGTACAGAATCCTTGCAGGATGAAAGCAGCTCTGATGGCCTGAAGAGCTGACCCACCATGCATGGACTTCCCCATGTCCCTCCCCTGTGCAGCCTCCCGGGCAGACCAGGCCAAGCCCCGGGAGTCCAGTGAGAACCCAGAGGATTTCCCTTTCAAGTCTGCAAGAATGTGGGGACTGTCACGTTGAGGTCCTGTTGTTTTATCCAAGCTAGCTGACCCGCCTAGAGTCGGCCTGGACCAGGCATGTCAATTCAGTCTGCATAGCTTTGACTTCCTGCTGCAGAAGCACCCAGCGGGGACCTGAGGACACCCACTGGGCTGGCCAGTGGGTCCCCACCCCTGCCTCTTCTGGCTGCTCCCTCCGGGCTCCTGTGTAGCCCTGCCACAGCCACAAGGCCTCTCCCTCTTTCCCTGTCTGCGCACTGCTGATCTTGTGAAAAGTCACCCTCTGATACGTCCTGCCTGTCTGCAGCTGACCTGCCTCAGGCCCTCCCATGAGGCTCCAAGACCGCCCAAACTCTCGGTCCCTCCTGGCTGCTCTGGGTCCTGCTAAGAGCGAAGGGAACAGGTGTTTGTACTGCTATCACCTCAGGCAACCATGTGTTGATGTGGGTGTGGCCTTGTCTTTGACCCTGGGGTAAGCTCCATATTGCATAGCATTTTGTGCAGATTATTTCAGTGGGAAGAGGGGGCTGTGGGCCTGCAGAACTGCATCAGGGGACAAGGAGAAAACCCAAGGTAGAGTCATAGTCGTGACCCCCAACACTCAGAACTAGCACACACACCCAAGAAATAAGAACTCTGCTCAAATTGGATTCCCATCTCTAAAGCACCCTAGTTTGTGGGTCTCCAGCTCTGAAGATCCAGCACCATAGGGCTGCCTGTTCACCCCACGACAAACTGTTCACCCCAGGTCACGGAGGGAAGAGGGTTGAAATACGTACTAGAAAAGTGCACAAAGTATACTCTTATGGGTCCCCAAATGAACATTATCTGAGTGGCCAGCACCCATGATCCCCAGGTCCCTCCTGCCACTTCTCCTAAGGGGACACGACCCCTACTTCTAACACCTGACCAGGACGAACATCACCCGGTTTACAAGTTCCATAAAAAAAGGCGTCCGTTTGTGCTCTCTCGCTTTAGGTTTCTTGGCCTCAGTATCATACTGTATTTGTAAGACTCACTCTGTGTTGTTGTGCATTTCACTGACTTTCATTGCTGTGTAGTATTTTACTCTGTGAAAACACCGCAATTTATGTCTGTTCTCACGAAGATGGACCTTTGAGTTGTTTCTAGTTTGGGGCATTATGAACAGGCTGAGGGTTTATTCCTGTCCCCACCAAAGGTTTTCTTGAAAGTCTGGTGCAGAACTTGTCTCTCCAGGAAGAGGGTCCCCTCCAGCGACTTGCAACTCCTTGGCTGATTTCCTTTGGCACCCACTTCCTCTCACGTGGATGCCCACCACTGACTTTTAAAAACTCAAGTGACTTTGGTTTGAGGACAGGGCCATACTTTGGAGATGCTGGCCGAGTTCCCAAACAGCTTCGGACGGTTGGAAGTGCTGTTCTCGCTTCCTGCAGCAGCCTGGAGATGCTAGTTCCTGCTAGCCCAAGTCACCCGCCTGGCCCCGCCTCCGCTCCAGAGCCTGCGGAGGGCGTGTCCTCCTCCCTGCCGCAGAGTCCATTTCATTAACGTGCAGGAGGGATGGCCAAGTCCCCAGCCTGAAACTGCTTTGCGACTTCCTTTGTTCCTTTGATTTATTGTCTTCACCTTGCCAAGCCCCAATGTCTTCCAAGTCCCAACTCTCAGAAACGTGAGAACATTCATTTCTTTCTTCCTTTTTAGTTTTTTGTTAGCACGGAAAGCTGATATGAAGGACTCATTTAAACAAGTAATTGAAAAACGTCTCTTTTATACATCCAGTTTCCTCATTTGACAGATGGGACTAATAACATACCTATTATGTATAGTATTAGAAGTAAGTAAGAATAGCTAACATCTTATACTCACTGTGTGTCTGGGACTGTTGTAAATACGTCTTATGTCTTGATTTACCTAATATCGCAACGGTCCTATGAAGTAGTCGATATTATTATCCACAACCCCTTCCATCCTCTTACAGAGGAAGAAACTGAGTCATATTACTTCTTCAACATCACACAATAAGTGAAATTTCAAGCCAAGGAAATTCTGGCCCAGAGCCCTAATTTTTAACCACACAGCAAAGTTGCTTGGGCCCCTCATCACAGAGTTAAAAACCTAATGAATGGTTTCCAAGACCGGAGAACATCATGTTTTACAACATCAAACGAAAAACTGTATATTGGATAGTCATTTAGTGAGAATGTCTTAGGAAACAGGGAGCCTTGTGCTATGAGTTGCTAATGTGACACTGGATTTCCTTTTGCTGGATGATGAGAGAGACATTAGACAAGTCAGGTCTGAATACCTAAGCAGTTACCTTGGTAGTCGACGCTCAGAGGAGAGAGTCTGAGAGAGAATATGGAGCATGGTACCCAAACAGGATGAGAAGGGCGGCTGTTCCCTAAGAAAACCCACAATATATTTCATTTCTCGATCTTCTGGGGTTCAAATTACACCAGGGGTCAGGCTTCTCTCTTCTTCAAACTCATTGCCACGTCATCCAGCCTCATTTAGACTATCTTTAGAGCTAAACGAGTCAAGCAAGTAACACAAATGTGTTAGATACATGCCTGTATGTGATACTAGAGGGTGTGATGTGACCACAGCGGATCAGAGCCGCAAGCCACCCAAAATGGTTGAGTCAAATGAGAAAACCGGCCTCGAATGACCTGGTCTTCTTATTTAAAAAAAAAAAAAATAAGACAGAAATCCGAGTTTTTGAATGCAGAATCTCTTAATTTTAAAATTTTAGAACTGAAAACTGACTTTTTAAAAGATATTAAAGAACTATTCTTAGTTTTGTTAAATGTGATGACTATATAGTTGCTTTTCTTTAAAAGTACCTAGTAAGATATTAGCAGATAAAATAATATTACATCTGTGATTTGTTTTAAAATTCTCTAAGAAGAACACAAATTATATGTGTGAAGGAAACTTTGTGTGGTAGTCTTAGTGTGACACCCTTTCTTTAAGAGATGGTCCTTAATGCCTCAATCTGTCATTGTGAGGGGGACTTAGTGATTTGTTCCTCTGGCACAGAGTAAGGCAATAAGGGACTTTGGAGGCATGGTCATAAAAGGCATTGAGGCCTCATCCTCATTCATACTTCCTGAGATTTCTTGCTCTTTTGTTTTACAAGAATGAAGAACTCGAATGACCTATCAAGTGGGCCACATGGACAGAAATGGGCCCCCTTCTAATTGCCCTATGAGTGTACCATCATGACAGTAAGTTGTGCAGCCCAATGCAGCTTTCAAATGCCAGCAGCCCCTGCCTCCTTGTGGCTGCAACTCCAAGAGGTACTGAGTCAAACTGCGCCCAGCTAAGCAGTTCTGAATTCCTTATCTACAGAAACTAAGGGATAATGTTTGTTTGTCTTAGTCTACTTTCTGTGGCTATAACAGAATACCAGAGACTGGAAAATTTACAATGGAAAGAAGTTTATTTAGGTCATGATTCTGGAGGCTGGAAATGCAAGATTGGGCAGCCACATTTAGCAAGGGCCTTGTACTGCATCATAATGTGATGGAAAAATGGAAAAGCAAAAGTAGAAGAAACCAAACACCAGGAGTAGATTCCCTTTGTAACATTCTATTCTTGTGGTGGTTAATCCAGTCCTGGGTGAACAGCATCAATCCATTCACAAAAGCAGATGCTCGCAAAACCTAATGTCCCCTTGAAGGTAACGCCACCTCCAATATTGCTACACTGGGGACTAATTTTTAACACTTGGATTCTGGGGGACATATTCAAATCATAGCACTGATTTTTTTTTTTTTTTTAGCCACTAAATTTTGGTGTGATTTATTATGCAGCAAAGGATAACTAATATAGTTAGCCACTGCAAGGCTGCTAGTTTCCAACTTTTGGCTTTAACTTTTCAAACCAAAACTCCTCTATGAGAGTGTTCACAGGCGGCTCTAAAAATTTGTCTTTGAAACTAAACAAAACTCTTAACTGCTATGTGTACCTTCACTCCACTGCCAATCAAGGGGGTCCATTTCATGGTCATCATGTATTTTTCCTCCACCCCAGCATACATGAGGAAAGAGATAAATGTAATGCTGACTTTGTCAGACTACAAATCATGGAAGTTCAGCTCACCACCCACACTGTCAACATGTTTTTACTTCTTCCCTACATTTGCCAGTGGAGGTAATACTTCTAGGCTAGTTCTCTGTGTAGTTGTCTTTTCTTGATAGATATTAAATTGCCATGAATCAGAAAATGAAGCAGCTAATTTGCTTTATGTAGTGACAAAATCTACACTTAGTGTAGTGCTTAATGAGTACCAATTAATCCTCAGAAAGCTAGATGTTGGAAAGGATTTTTTAAGGAAAAAGATCAACAGAACCCTCTCTCCATAAAATAGTCTTACCTGGAAAGTAATACAGAAAGCAGAAAATAAGTTTTATGGGAATTAGACTTTACTGGTTCCAGCGTCTGGCAGATGAAAGTTGCTCAATGATTGTTTATTCAGTGATCAACTAATAAATGAGACCAAAGAGAAGAGACTCTATGGAGTGCCCTTCTCCAGGCAAGCTCCCTGCCCCTCCCCTTCCTCCACCTGACTCCCGAAATGCCCTCCTCACTCTGGCAGCTGTGGGGCAGGCTGAGCCTCCTTGGGAAAAAGTTTAAAGTCCAAATAGTGGAAAAAACACCTTCAAACTAGACCTGAGTGGATCTGGATCCTACCACAGGTCCTTCCACGCAGGACTACAGGCCCTGGGACAAGGCTTCACTGTCCTTTATTGCTGATTCCCTCTCCAAAATGAGATGGAAGCTTCCAGCCTCAAGATCAGAGGTTCTGTGAGTCTGGCCCATGCTTCCCCTCTTCCAACACCCACGCTACGGAGGCCACCACGAGGGAGGCGTCTAGCAGCTAACGAGCCCGAGATCTCAGAGTGATGCCACCAATGTGCACAGCTTGACGGATGACCCGATGTGAATGATGTTCAAAGCAGCAGAATGGCAGGCAGGCTGCACAGAGCATCTAGCCGAAAGTAATGAGAGAGGCGAAGAGAACAAAAAAAGGAGAAGAAGAAAGAAACACAATGAGGGAGGCTCTGGGGTCACTTGTGTTTCCTCTGGTCTAACCTCCTCCCTCTCTGCCTCCTCCCAGTCCTCAAACGACCCTCTCCTGCCTCTTCCGAAAGAGAAGATGAAAGCTTTCTTTTGGGAACAGAGTAGTTTGCTTAGACTGTGGCTGTTTACCTTTGGTAGGACAGCCGTTGGTGGTGATCTCAAACACAGGAAGAGGCCTCTGGTCACAGGAAGAGCTGCAGCCAGGGCTGGAGGACTGGCCACTATGCTGTAGTGTGCGGTCTCCCCAGCGGTGCTCGGTTCGGCTCTCCACCAGGCCCTCGCCTCGACACTAGGCAACCAGCCTTCGGCTGCTTCTTGGACAGTCTTTTCCTTGGGGATACTGTGCCTAAGACATCAAGACGGCAAGGGATGGAGGGATGGGTAGGCAGGAGAGGGCGAATAAAAAGAGGAGAAGAGGCTGGCATTACAAACAAAGTCGCTGTTAGCTTTTTAGCAGTCCAGTATGAAAAATGTCATTACAACAAACAGCAAATTTGGGGTTTATATTTGAAGGTATATTTTTTCCCCAATCACTAAAATAATCCTCCGTGAACTAAGGAGGTCACATTGACCAAAACAGGATCACAATTCTCCCCAGGGAAACTGATTTCACTGCAGCTACCTCCAAGTCCTGCCTTTCTCTGTGATTTGTTGGTATGAAGGAAATGCCATTTTAGCTTTCAAAGCGCTAGTTCATGAAGTCCAAACTGTCCAAGAGGGATTATACTAAATGGGGGCGGGGGGCAGAAAACATATTGAGGAAACAAATGCCATGAAATAAGAAAAATCTTCTGGACTTTCCCCATTTCCCCCAAATTTCTTTCCTCTAATTCCATTTCAAAATTTCCCCTGGCTTCAAGAAGCACTAGGCTTTCTGGACAGGTCATTCTCAAGTTGATCATGAGGATCTCACTTCTCTTTCCCTGATTTTAGAGTTTTTTGTGTCAAAATCTTTCTGTCTTCCAGAGAGCTTACAGATTCCTGTCTCCAACAGAGGTTTTCTTCAACCAAAATTGAGATGAAGGGTTGCTAATCTCCACTCCAACCACACACTTCCATCTTCCCTGACATAGGATTACCTGTGAAATGGTAAACAGCAGTATTTCCTTCACTCAGAATCTTCCCTGTGTTCCCAACACACAACTTGTGAAACTCTGAATGCAGCACTTTACTTGGTGTGCAACAAGTCTGTAATAATGTCCTTCGTGCTCTTTCAAGATTTTTCTCTTTAATTTTCATTTTCAGCAGGTCAGCTCCGATATCCGTGTGTGTATGTGTGTGTAATTAAACCTAATTTGTTAGGGTTAGAGTTTGCTCTGTTTCCTAAATTGGTAAATTTATATCTTTCTCCTAATTTAGAAAATTTCCATATGTCCTTCTTTTAAAAAAAATTTCTGTTGAATTTTTCTCTTTCTTTCTCTGACTCCAATTGCATATACACATGTATCAGATTATTTCAAATCCTCTGCAGCAGCAGAACCCAACCTTTTTGGCACCAGGAACTGGTTTTGTGGAAGACAAATTTTCCACGATTGGGAATGGGTTAGAGGGTGGTTTCAGGACGATTCAAAGGACCTTGCAACCTAGATCCCTCACATGGGCAGTTCACAGTAGTGTTTATAGTCCTATGAGACTCTGAGGCCCTGCTGGTCAGACAGGAGAAGGAGCTCAGCTGTAGACACAGATGAAGCTTCATTTGCTCGTCTGCTAGTCATCTGCCTCTCATCTCCTGCTGTGTGGCCTGGTTCCTAAGAGGCCACAGACCAGGTATGCCCATGATGCGGGGGTTGGGCCCCTAGTCTACAGTTCCTAGAGGACCTGTTCATTTTTTCAATCTCATTTGTCTTGATTATTTACACTGGATGATTTCTACTGAACCTGTGATTGTTAATTGTGATATGTCGACTTGTGTGAGAACTGCTTAGCAGATTAGTAAAGTTCTGGGTGTGTCTCTGGATGATTGATGTGCAGGCCACAACTGAGGGGGAAAGGCCCATCCTGACTGTGGATGAGTGGCACCAACCAATAGACTTGTAGTCTGAAGGGAATAAAAAGAGAAAGAAGGGAGTTGACCCTTTCATTGAAGGAGCTCAGTCTTTGCCAATACCTTTGGATGCTGGTCTCCAGTGAAGAGTTTTCAGCCTTCTAGTACATACTATTTGGCTTTCTGACACAGATACACACTGGTGACTACAGTGAACTTCCAAGTCTTTGACCTTCAACTGCTACAAGCAACCTCCAGTTCTCTAGTGCACAGATGGCCATTTTGGATTCTCCCACCTCTGATTTCCTAGATGGCCACTAGGACTCTTCCCCTTCTGCTCCTGTAAACCTACCTAATAAATCCCTGTGTACATATGTATTTATTTTATATGGATTCTGTTTCTCTAATGAACCCTAACAAAGAACTCCTTTAAATTCACTGATAATTCTCTGATATTTTTATCTCACTGTTAAATCCACCTAGTGAATTTTTAATATTAGGTATTTTAAGGTTTGGTTCTAGATTTTCATTTGTTTATTTTTTTTAAAAATTGTTTGTATTTCTTTACTGAACTTTCTTATCTTTTCATTTATTAGGAACATATTTTCCTTTATGTCCTTGATCATATTTATGACTACTTTAAAATCTACTCTGCAAATTCTATCATCTAAATCATTTCCACATCAGTCTCAACTGACTATCATTTCTCTTGAAAGAACATTACAAATGAATATCAAGTGTTGAGTAATTTTGAAACGTATCTTGGCTATTATGAATGACATTTTGCAGCGACTGTTACCTGTTACGCTTTTCTAAAGAATATTCTGTGTTTTATTTTTTGTCCTAAGCAAGCAGTTAGCTTGGCCGAATTCAACTGCAAGTTCTATGTGCCCTGACATGGGCAGAAGCGCAAATCCAATTTCAGTTCTTTTAGCCTCAACTGGGAGGCTTAAAGTCTGCCCCACACATAAGGAATAGAGTTTAGTCCAACAGTTACAGGCAGCATCTGTGCTCTCTCTCCCCACGATCCTCTCCTTCCTGGAATTTCTCCCTCTATTTCAACAAGCTGGCGATGTCTTGAACTATAATCTCTGTTTCTTCAAACCGGGAAAATTTTGAGTTTCTGAACTTCAGTCACTACCGTGTGGCACCGTGGCCTACTCACAGGATAAAAACTGTTTAAAAATGTAAAACTTAACGTATGCTATTCCCTTATTCGAGTATAAACTTTCCTTTGATATGTTTGCTTTAATTCACCTTCCAAGGCCTTCAGATAGTTGTTCTTATATTTTTCCAAAGTTATGAATTATTATCTACATGGAAGTTGGTTTGACAGTTGATTAAGCTATAACAGGAAGTAGAATCACTCCTTTTGCTCCTTGAATAATTACACATTTGAATGTTCTCTGAGGGATTACCAATTATGTTCTGTAATAGATACTGCTTGTTTCAATCTTCTATTCTACCCTAAAGCTTTGTGCTTTAAAACAATAAATGTCTTACTTATTCATGGTTCTAAAGTTCAGAAATTCGGACTGGGATCAACTGGCCAGTTCTTCTGCTAGTCTTGCCTAAGCTTTTACATGTGGTTGTAGTCATTGCATGGCTTGACTAGGGCTGTATAATCTGAAGATGTTTTCAACCAATGGCAATTGTTTTCCTTTGTAGTCTCTTATCCTCAAAGAGGCTATCCCAGACTTCTTCACATAAATGTCCCAGGGTTCCAACAGGATAAGTGTGAAAGCTACAAAGATCCTTGAACCCTACACTGGAAACATACAATGTCATTTCCACTACAAACTGTTGACTAGAGCAAGTCATAAAGGTAGCCCAGATTTACGAGAATGAAGATTAGACTCTGTGTGTACATATGGAGATAGGAAAAATTTGTGGTCATTTCTTGCAGTTCATCACACTGTTATAAAAAGACTATCATGCAGTCATAATTATAACAATCGTATTAAAGTGTAACCTACTTTCTGATCAGTCACCACACCTTTCCTCTGATGAACATCTGAAACTTCTACATCTGGTAATTGATGATAGGAACTTTGGACAAAATTCCTACTAAGGACACGTAAAGAACTGGATGAAAAAAAAACCAATTTAAAAGCAGAAAAATGTTAACAGCGCATTGAGGAATCACTGAATGAAAATCTAGAAGTGAAGAAGCCAAAGAACAATACAACATCTAAATCTGATTTCAGCCTAAGGACATTTGTTAATCCTAAAGCAACAGCTCTGCATACTGAATTGTACTTCTGGAAAACTGAGACTTTAAAGCACCCACCAGGGTTGAAGATTCTAATAAACCTGACACTTTAAACTTGGATTCCAAACAGCTGCACCTTCAGGTATAATTTATCACAAGTAAACTAATCCCTGAAAAGAATTTCTATCCAGATTTATATCATCTGAGTGATCTGGGGATCCACAAACCTTGAAGTTGGTTTGAGATGGACCCAGACTTACAGTGCCTCAGATGTCTGGCATAGACAAATTAAAATCCCCTTTGAAATAAAATGCTACCATGCTAGGCCTCAAATTATTCTTAGAAATGATTTTTAAAACAATGTCCAACACACTCTCAAAAGTAACTAGTCACACATTGAAACAAACACATTGACCAAGAACCGGAAGAAACAACAGACAACACAAACAGACCCACCAGCACTGGAGATAACATCTGTTGGAATTATTAGTCACAAACTATAAAATGACGCTTCAAAATGTAACAGCTGAGAATATTCAAAATTAGTAAGAGACATCAATCTGTATATTCAAGAAGCCTAATGCTTCCTGCACCACATGAACTTAGCCACTTAACAGTTCATCCCTGGCCTCACTCAGGTAGCATTTGTCTATACACTGACTATCCTGCAGTGTTATTTCAGTCAATTATTGTATTAAATAGATTTGATGAAATTGTCATTTTTATATTTCCTGTTATATTATCTTATAAATGCAATTTTTCATCATTCTGTACTTAAATAATTGGTCTGGTAAGTAATTAAAGAATAACACTTGCAGACACATGGGAGTGAAACTGTAGGAAACCAAAGAAACTCAAGCATATATGCCATATATTAAAAGCAGGCTTACGGAAAAGGCACATTAAGTTCAAAGAAGTAAAATTAAATTGACAGCTGAATTTTAATAATAGAAGTCAGAGGCAGTAAAATGATATTGTCAACATGGGTGAAAGAAAACAATTACTCCTTTAAAATTCTATTTCCAACACACACACACACACACACACACACACACACACTTTTAAAATGAGTTCGAGAAATTCTAAAACTTGCATTTAAGTGAGAAGTAAAAATGATCTAGATGGAAAGTCAGAGGTACAAGACGAAATGAAGACCAAAAAAAATATTTTGTGAAATTTAAAAACTGAATAGAATTTCAAATTGTTATGATAGCGAATTAGTTGAGATGTTGGTGAATGGAATTAAAATATTTTAATGTCCCTAAACTATATAGGCCAATTATAAAGATCAATGTTTATATTATATTTGGGTAAGTTAATGCAAGATTAAAAATCAAACAATAAATAGCAAATAATAATAGTTTTTTTAGGCCAACTACTAGAAGAACAATTAATTTTCCAAAATAGTAATTATTCCAAAATAGTCAAGGCAAAAAGTAACAATAAGAAAAATTTTTATCCGATCCAGAAGAATTCAGAAAACAAGAGAAAAGATCACAGAAGAGGTAGGACGTATCAGAATCATCAAATAAGACCATAGTCCAGTTGGGAAGTGGTTGTAGCTCAGTGACAGAGTGCTTGTCTTGCACGTACATGTTCAATCCCAGCAACACACACACACACACACACACACACACACACACAAAGGATGGTAGACTAATACCCCAATATATCAGTATTTACATTAAATGTAAATGGACCAACCTTATGCTTGCTTAAGAAATGCACTTTAGAGGGCTATGGGAGAATATTAGAAAATATACTGGGCCGAGAGCAGGCAATCTGAATTCTGGTCCCGGCTTAGTCATCACTAACCGTGGACTTCTGAGCAGTTTCCTGGGCTTGAGTTCACACAGGAAATGAGGGCAGTCATCTGATAGTGAGAGAGCTTCATTCGGTCCTTTTATTTATTTTTTTAAATAGATTTTCATTAAAATTTATCTAAAATTACACAAACTTACAGGCCATTACACAAGTTTACAGACCACAATACACAGTGGCTTTTGCTTAGGACAGTGAGCAATGTAAACAACCACGTAGATGCAGCATTAAGTAACAACTACATAAATTTACTGTAGTACCTCATGTATGTGTCACTGTTAAGTTTGGGTTGTTAGGTTCTTATTTTTAAGATATCATTATTCCTCTGGATTCCCATTCCCCTCCCCCTTTGCCCTCTTCTTGTTCCCTTGAACCCTTTGCCTATTAGTTTATATCTAACCCTTTGCCTTTTTGTATCCATTGTTTACCCTTTTCTTTTGTTTGCATTTTGCCTCACTCAAATGAGGGATACCATATGGTATTCCGGCTTGCAAGTCTGGTTTATTTCACTCACCATTATATTTTCCAGGTCCATCCATTTTCCTATAAATGACTCTAGTTTGTTATTCTTTATAGCTGAATAGTATTCCATTACATATAGATATCACATTTTGTTTTTAGGTTATCTATTGATGGGCATACAGGTTGCTTCCAGAATTTAGCTATTACAAATCGTGCTGCTATAAACATTGTTGTGCAAGTATCTCTGTAGTATGATGTCCTTAGCTCTTCGGGGAAGATACCTAGTAGGGGACTGCCTGGGTCGTATGGGATTCCTGCTTTCAGGCTTTTGAGAAATCTCCATACTGATTTCCATAATGGTTGTACTAGTTTGCATTCCCACCATCAGTGTAGGTTAGACTGCTCTCTCCCGTGACCTTTATCTATAGGCCCCAGGTCATAAGAGCTTGCCACATTCTAGCAGGATGGGTCGCCCTCTACTGAGATAAGGTGGAATTACTTTAAGCCTCGGACACATTGCAGGGCATGAGGTCTGAGGAGGCGGTGGAAATGGAATGTATGCAGGGTGGCTGGAAAGACATCTTCCCTCCTAATAAAAGTGATAAGACAAGGTGCTTGTTTCCTAGGGACATAGAGATTGTCTAGTGCGACCCTTGGAACTGTGCAGGTATCCGCTGACCTGGAGCCGAGCCTGACGAAAGCAGGGTAGGAACTTGAAAAGCACCAGGTGTAAGTATGACATCAAAATGTGTGTTAGCAACCTGGCACCTTGTTGCCTCAGACTGCTGCTGTGGGAGATGAGACATTTCCTTATTACTTGTACCACTCTGAGTGGAAGTTCCTTGCACACTGGTGCCCCATGCACTACCTGCTTTCAAAGGGCTCCAGCAGTGACAGACCTCCTACACCAGTGCTGTGGGACTGTGACGCAACCTGGGCTTTTCAACCCGCTGGCTCACTGCCTCACCACGCAATCTCTCCCGCCTTCCCACCATTGTGATGCTATCTGTCATGAGGCCCTCACCAGAGGCCGAACATACGGGGCTGTCTGGTCTTGGACTTTCAGCCTCCAAAAACTATGAGCTAAATAAAAACCTCTTTTCTTTATAAAGTACTGGCCTCATATATTTTGTTACAGAAAAGAAAATAAGACACTGTGCTAAGGCCAAATACTACTCTGGTAGAAGTAGCAGATAGAAAGGATAGGGAGAGGGAAGTGTCACACAATTCGATGTGGGTGGAGAATGCCAAAAGGGTGCACCAAGTAGCTTCTTACCAATCTAGCGGTAGTGTACATAAAAACCAGTCGCAAAGCCGAGTGCGAGCCTCTGAAAAGTGCTTCCAGTGAGTGGCATTCTGTGCTTCCCTGATGTCCAAGGTGGCTGGTAACATTCCATGGGCAGGAGAGCTGCTCTGAATTCTGGCCATTTGTGGTGGGTCTGCATGCCTCTGCCACCAGGGCGGACAGTGCCTGGGTTGCACCGATGTGCCCCGAGGGGCGAGCTTCCCAAGGACCTGGGCAATCCCTGGCACGCCCAGCCACAGTGAGAAGAGGCAGCTCCTGACTCTGCTTGCACCTCCTGGGACGTAGTTTAAAGGGCTGTGGACACCCGCTCTGTTCGCCTGCGGGAAGATCCTGTCACGTCCTTCTACAGGCAGGTGTGGGACCTTGCCCAGGTGGCCTTTGAGGGGAAATTAACGTGTTTAAATGTAACACAGGCTTTGAAATGGAACAAAGATGGTGATTCTAGAGACGCCCTTACACACGAGGTTCTGCAGGTTATCACAGGTCTGAACTGGTGCATCTCCTCAGCTCACCTCTGAATTGTTGTGGAAGGTGGCCGTGTCCAGTGAGGCCAGTTCCACTTGCAGTAACAGCTAAGGAGGACTCACTGCGGATAGGAGCTAGAAACCCTGCACAAAATACGTTGAAACCCCACTGAAAGCGCTAGAGAGTAAGTAAAAGCAGAAAGACACTGGAGAGTGTGAGATCTGGGCGTAGGCACTGGACACACAAATTCATTTTCTTATTGTCTGAAGAACTACAGGCGGAGATCAGGACAACAGGACAGCTAGAAAACGAGGTGGAAATTCGAAACAGAAGAGTTCGAAAGGACAAGTCCCCAAACCTGCTTGTGAGCGCTCTCATATTTTAAGTGCCTGCCAAATACTCCGTGTGTGGGCAGACTCCAGGCAATCTAATCAGGGCTGCCGTACTACACCGATGTTTAAGGCTGCTTTTCAAAAATCAGTATTCTTCGGAGGAACGTAACAAGCGGCTCTATAATGTGTTTCTCATAATATAAAAAATACAATAAAAATTATTAGGCATTAAAAAAAGAAAATGTAACTCATAGTCAAAAGAAAAAGGAAATCAAAAGAAAACGATCCTGAGATAACAAAGATGAAACTGGCAGACAAGGACTTTAAAGCAGTCACTGAGTTTCTGCCTCTTAAAGGAAAGTATGCTCCCACAGGAGAAGCAGTTAACTTCAAGTTTTTGTTTGTTTGTTTTGGTTTTTGCTTTTTGCTTTTTTGAGACAGGGTCTCATACGCAGTTCAGGCTGATCTTGAACTCACTATGTGGCCCTGGCTGGCCTTGAACATGCAGGGATCCTCCTGCCTCAGTCTCCCAAGTGCTGGGATTATAGGAGTTCACCACCTTGCCAGGCTTTAGTTGTTTTGTATGCACTAAGCATATATAGATTAGAAAATTTCTGAAGATTTTCAAAGTGTACGAGGGTTATAAGAAACCTTAAAATTTTCAATTTTATAACCCTTTGTTTACCAACTTTTTACTAGTATGAAAAATCTTGCTCAAATCAAGTCAAGATGTTTTGGTCAGTTGATGAGTCCACTTTGAGGGAGATAAAAATATAAAACAGATGTACAGAATCAATATACGAGAGTTTATTTCTATTGATCAAGTATGAGCAAAAGATCCAGCCTTCATTACATTCTTCACTCCATCCTCCTGAAAGAAGAGAAGGAAGTTGAGGAGGAGGAGGAGGAGGAGGAGGGGGAGGAGGAG
>PVJO010022965.1:6391-27100 GCA_004026905.1 Hystrix cristata | reverse complement strand
GAAACAGAGTGTCATGGTCCTGCCTATATTTTGGGCCATCAGCAATGATCATAGAACATAGATGACCATCCTCTGTGTTGAATATAAAGAACAAAATTAAGATTCAGCCAACGCCAATGACACTCTAGAAAAGATGCAGCGTATGGATTTTATAATGTTTGTCTAATAATTAGTTCCACCATTTACACTCACAAATATAGCACATATTTTATTATCTAGACTAGAACCCAGGCTTCCAGATGTCATGAAATCGGTGGAGACGGCTTAATTTGTAACAAGAGAAACGCTGGCATTATGAGAGAAGTGGCCCACGCTGCGTGTACGAGGTCAGTGGAATGCAGATGAGCAGGAACAATGGAGAAAGCAGAACGGTGTACAGCTGGCCTCAGGGGTCAGGAGAGCAGCCGTCTCCAAATCTTCACCTTCATGTTTTGGTCCTCAAGGATATTTCCTCCTGGGATGAGGGTGATCAAGAAATAGCTGGCCTAATGAGGAGCTTGGATATGGAGGCGCCAGAGATATGGAGACTACAGGCGTTGACTTGAGAGCTCGGCCCAGGCCGGAAGTAACTGCTGAGTGTTCTCCCAGAGATGATCCAGGAACCGGTTGACTCATTTTGTCAGTCTGCATTTCCTGTGGACACATCTTCCCCCTTCAGTACTCAGGTGAGATGTTCAGCATCGTTCCTCTTGCAGCCAAACAGGAAACAGAAAACCTCATGCTCACTGTTCTGAAAATGAGTGGTTATTTTATGAGAATTTCATCTTTCAAGAGGAGAGGAGCGCATAAGGTGATGAGGGAGTTGTCCCTAAAGCCTCTTTTCTCTGACATTGTCTCGACACAGTGTCACATATGTGTGAGCCAGTAAGCACCCAGCTCTTGTTCTACCTTTCCATTCTCGACAAGGATATATCCCACCTCCCTCAGAGCAGAAATCTTCCTCTTCTCAAACATAATGACTGCTACAAAACATTTGGACATATGCTAGTATTGTAATCCTGGTATTGAGCACTGGGTTTTGTGAGTGTGTTAGTTACTGGGGAATAAACAATCGAGAATGTGATGTGGAACAATGGAAAATTATTTTCTCCCAGCTAAATTTGGGGGCTTAATTCCTAAGACAAAGCAAGATGGCTCCTAGGCATGTTTTCTAGCATGTTCTTATATTATTACAGTGTTGCTGTATATATATTTTTTCTTCTCACTACTTCTTCTCCATTAGATTCATCCACATCATGCAAAATAGAAACAAAACAGTTGTTTCAGAATTTCTTCTTCTAGGACTGACAGATGATGAAGAACTGCAGCCCCTCATCTTCAGCCTGTTTCTGTCCATCTACCTGGTCACCCTCCTGGGAAACCTGCTCATCATCCTGGCCGTCAGCTCTGACTCCCACCTCCACACCCCCATGTACTTCTTCCTCTCCAGCCTGTCCTTTGCTGATATGTGCATAAGTACCACCACGATCCCAAAGATGCTGGTGAACATCGGAACACAAGATCAGAGCATCACTTACACGAGGTGCCTTGCTCAGACCACCTTTGTCTTGACTTTTGGTGGTTTGGAAAGTTATCTCCTCGCAGTGATGGCCTATGACCGATATGTGGCCATTTGTCAACCTCTAATGTATAGCGTCATCATGAACCCCCGATTTTGTGCTCAGCTTGTTCTGGTCTCACTGTCCATTGGTATTGTGGACGCCCTGCTCCACACCCTGATGGCGCTGCGGCTGTCCTTCTGCACAGACCTGGAAATCCCCAACTTCTTCTGTGAGCTTGCTCAGGTCATCAAGCTGGCCTGTTCTGATACCCTCATCAATAACATCCTGATATATATTTCAGCTTGCACATTTGCTGCTGTTCCTGTCTCTGGAATCATTTTCTCTTACCTTTATATTGTGTCCTCTATCTTGAGAATGCCATCCTCAGAAGGAATGTACAAAGCCTTTTCTACCTGCGGCTCTCATCTCTCAGTTGTCTTCTTGTTTTATGGGACAGTTTCTGGAGTCTACATCAGCTCTGCAGTGACTGACTCGCCCAGGAAGACTGTGGTGGCTTCAGTGATGTACTCTGTGGTGCCTCAAATGCTGAACCCCTTTATCTACAGCCTGAGGAACAGGGACATGATGGAAGCCTTGAGGAAACTCATTGGTAGGAAATTCATTGTTTCCTTTCTGTGAATTTCTATTTGCTTTAAACTTCAGTTTCATGAGTAAGTAAACGTAACAGGATTCCTAGTGAGGAAAATACCAGAATGTTTCTTCGCTACATTCTCCATTCTTCTAGAATGACAAGATAACGTAATGACTAGGTGCCTTTTATCTTGTCTTGAAACCCGAAGTTTCTTTGTGCCCAATTCTGTGATTGTTGGTACATTATTTCAATTCTCTTAATGTAGTTTCTTAGTTCAGGTTTCACAGAAACAGGGGATTTTGTTTTAGTAAATTTTGTTGCGGAGGCTTAGAAAAATATGTGCTAGAGAAACCCTATAGGGTTGAGAAAATATTACAGCAAAGCTGAGTCATATCGAGTTCAGAATTTCTCCTTGATTGTGGGGTTTCAGCCTGAGCATTTAATCTTAGTGTAACGACTACTCAGAGGGAATGTATTGGATATTTGGAGCCTGTGAGACAATTACTGAGACTTGCAGTGGCCTCCTGCAACCCCCTGAAGGTAAGAGTGTCAGCATCTATAAAATTTATGTGATCAGAGTCTATCAGTGCCTGGAGAAGATTGTGAGATAGTTGAAACTCCTTAGTGAATGTACCCCTGGCCCCCATAAGGAAAAAAAATATTTACCTTCAATATGTTGTAATAATAGACTGTCACCTTACATTACAAGGAGTTCCAAGGCAAGCAACATAATAACTCAGGGCTTCTCTCTGTCCTGCATGAGGAGGCCTCTTTCTAAGGCCAGTCTCATCAAAGTCACCAGATATAATGACAAATCCAGACATTATACCTGGACTTGATGCCAGAGACAGAAATCTGTGGTCCCTTCCTGAGGTCTGTTACGATAAGTAATTCTCTATATACCAAGTGGAATGAACCTCCATAGTGGATTGAACAGTGGCCTTCAAAATATGCTCAGTTCCTTTTACACTAAGTTGTGATAAATTTAATCATTACATAGGTACATGCCACTTGTTTGAGAAAAGATGATTTGCTGAGAAAAGTTTTTCCTGAATTATCGGGATGGGTGCTAAATGCAATCACATGTTTCTTCTGAGAAAGACAGAAGGGGAGAAAGAAGAGGTAGAAATAAGCAGGCATTGTAACCATGGAGATAGAAATCACATTATTGCAGCCTTTGATTACCAATATTCAACGATTTTTACCCTTAAAACACTGTCATTTTCATATAACTCTAATGTATTTCATCAGCTCTGGAGATATCCCTATAGAATTTATTGCATAAATATGCATCTTTTTGACCTTGTTAATGTTCAAAATGATTGAATGAATTTCATCTATTATTGTGACTGTCACCCAGGACCTCCAAGTCAATCATGGTGTGTTCATTTTCCTGCTTTGTGTGTTTAAGTTGTGTACTGTGACTTAAAAAACTATATGCACTTCTCACATTGATGGAATATTAGTATCTATTTCTCTGCTATTGTGAATAAAACTGTTTGATTGTTGTTCTCCTTTTCTTCTGAAGGAAAAAAATATAAAGATAATTATAAACTTGGGGTGAAATTACTGGCTATAGCACAATAGCTTTCATTTTTTGGGGTAGCTCTCAAGAGATTTTTCAAGCGACTGAACAATTTTAAATTCCCATTAAATATTCCCACTACTCTACTTCAGCCCAAAGCATTTTCTGTTATCCTGACAATCTAATGGTTATAAAATATTATTTGGTTAGTGTTCATTTCTCTTATGATGTTTAAAGTCACTTCACATATTATGGACCATTTATGAAATATACATATTTATAATACTTTCACTGAGCTTATTTTTTAAAAATCAGTTCCTAATAGCAGTCTACCTGTAATAGCAGTCTTCATTATACATAATATATATTATATGTTATCAAATCTGGTCTTTGGGAATGTGTCTCTTTAGCATGTGTGTTACCGTAGTCAGTAGATCCCTTCAAGTGCGTGATTTTAAAATGGATTAATTTGTTATTTCCCTCATGGTCTATGCTCAGTAGGTCTTAATATTGAAACTCTTACTTTGTTCCATAAAGGACTTATAATCTTGCCTTCCCTAATTGGAGTTGACCACATGAAATTTATTTTTGCTCTTCATGTGGAAAATGAATCAAATTAATTTTTATTACTTGGTAATTTTAATTCAATAGTCCATTCATTTACTCTAATGCCAATTCAGCAATTAAAAAAGCATTTCATTTCATTGTTCATGTTTTCTCTACCCTCTTTTCTAAACACTTAGGATTGTATTATCTCAATACAAATATTACTTGCTTTGATGATTGTAGGCCACCTTCCAGCTAAAGTACAGTAGCTTTCCAGCAATAGCAAACAATCCCTAGAAACTTACAACCCTACAGCTATCAGCTTCACATGATAAATGGTTTTCTATTAATTTACCATTTTCTGCAACAATATTGATAACGAAAACACTTATATATAAGACATGTAATGTGTGACGTATACATACATGCATACGTATATATATATATATATATATCTCCACAAGATGCTGGAGTTTGAGAACAAAATAAAAACTTTGCTGAACGCTTTGCTTGCAAACCAAATTGTTCACAAACAGAAGCATTCATGAACAGAGGCATTACTGTACATTTTTAATTTTTTTTTCTTTCCTTGAATGGCATAATATATATAAAATATACTCCTTTATTCCATACATATAGGACTACAGGAAGACAAGCTATTACTATGAAGTTTGGAAGTTTGAACAACTTGGTAGAAAAATTCTAAAAAGGAAAGAAAATACTTGTTAAATAATCCATGTAGACTCTAGAGAACATGTTAGAAACTTGTTGATAATATGCAAAAGAGAGCAAGAGTCACTGATCCATACATAGTATTTGCTTTAAATGATTACAGATTTGTAATACACTCATTAATTATCTGTGGTATTAGGTAGATTAAGATATATTTACGTAGAGTGATGATAAGTAAACCTCTTCTCCATTTCTATTTAATCTAGTTTTTGAGTTGAACTGACTTCCTTTTTCCTGGTATTGCTGGCAGCATAGTTGTGAGTCTCGAGGTATCCAGAAAAGGAACTTGCAGTCCACAACAGAACAAAGCCGTGTCCATATGTGAGGGACACTGTGATGGACGAGAGCAGAAAGACAGAGTGGAGTAAGGCTGGTGCAGGCATAAGGTCCCGGGCAGAAGGACATCCAGCAACAGGATGGGGAGTGAAAGAAGATTCTAAAGTTCATGTCTCACTTCCTCAACTAATTACGTCAATAGTGTTACAAAAGACTGATTGTACACTTGACATGTGAATTCCTTACCAGGCTATTTGTATGCATTAAATATTTGAACTCCCTCCATGAGAACAACTACTGAAGCACGCAGCCACGATTTGCTCAGTGTCTTATTTCTGCCTTGCAGTATTCCTCCACTTTCTCCTCCCACAGCCTCACAAGCAGCCTGGATATCAGTGTGGGTCTGTCTCATCTCAAAACTCAGTTTAGAATACAACCAAAATGTCTTCTTTTTCTTAACTGTTATAAAAACGCCAGGCAAATCATCCTGATTTACCTTAATTTCTGGCTTTTTTTTTTTTTGAAAGGAAGATGTGCTGCGTATTGTCTTAGGCGAGCAATGTGTTGTCTTGTAGTACCTGGTGAAAGTAATATCAACATAGTAGACACGACAACTGGAGGGTTGACGAAGCACGTTCTCAGGAGCTGAGGGGGGTCCTGGGTTAAAGCTGCCGCTTGCTACAGCAGGCATTGTTGACCGGGAAGATGCAGGGAAACCCCAGGGGCCTTTAGTTTTCAAACAACACGTTGTGCAATCACCTTGACTCATTAGGATGCCGAGTCCTACAGACTCTGAGGTTCTATCATGTGGGAAATGGTGGTTCCTGGAGCCCGAACTTCTAGCTCCAAATCCCTTTACCAACATCACACCTACTACAGTCTCATGTGTGTCCATAAATTAATCACTTTATGTTTGACTTCCCACAAGATTGTGGGTGAAATGGAGGCAAAAGACATACTTAATTCATAAAGCTGTTGAAAGAATAAAGTCAATTAGCATCTTTAAAGTGCTGAAAACTGTACCTAGTAACAAAGATCTCCAAGTGTTAGTGTTGGTGGTCAGAGCCATCTATCACAATTATTGTATTTATTCTCATGATTTAGTTCCACAAATTGGTATTTTCCCATGTTTTGGAGTGACCCATGTTTTAGAATAGTCTGTTTTCGATGCAACATATTCAGACCATGATAATGTGCTTCCCTCCATTTGTAACGCCTATTATATTTAAGAGCTATTACATCTTACCAATTACTTGAAGATAAAACATTACTCTCCTGAGATGTTATCTGACAAATCTTTGTCTTGAAAAAAAAACAAGTGGAGAAAGGGCAATATGTGAGATTCTGTATTTTAGGATTTTGCTTAGAACAAAATGGTCAGTGTTTTACAATGATGAGTTTCAAGTGTGGTATCAAAACCAGCAGAAACAGCATTTGGGAATATTTTAGAAGCAAAACCTTCAACCGACATCCAATTTTCTGAATCTGACGTTCTAGGTGTGGAGCTCAACACTCTGTGCATTTTCTGACTCGTCCTACTGATTTTCATGCAAGATGCTAGTTGAGAATCACTGACACAAAATCCAGAAACAATATTTTGGTTGTGGTTTTCCTGTTAGCTTGTGATTTGGGAGAAATTCTCAAAGAAAAATGTGGTGCATCAAATTGGTTGATTTGTATCCATCATTACATGTGTTGAACAGCCCTTGCATGGGACAGAAAATTAACACTTACTTGTTTTGCATGGCTTCTGAATTTAAAAAATTGATTTGCAACATTTATTAAAGGAATTTTACATTTTGTTCTTCAAAGATGCAGACTTGCGATTTTCTCTAGCTTGCTGTCTTTTCTTGTTTCGGTAGGAGTATAAAAATAGCGTTCTGAATGGAGTTTGGAGTGTTTGCTTTTCTTGAAATTTAGCATGATTTTGACAGTAACTGATACAAGTTCTTAGCTGGTGCACATCTGTAATCCCAGCCCTCTGGGAGGCTGTGGTAGGAGGATCACAATTTCACGCCCAATCCGGGCAACCTACTAAATTCAAAAGACTCTCAAAATTAAAAAAAAAAGAAGAAATTAAAGGACTACATTTAGCTCAGTATGAAGAGCCGGGGTACAGTGGACACTGTGGTGTGCTACTGGGTCTCCTGTCAAGGAGGCTGGACATGTTCCAGCTTTTGGAAGAGCTGCTGGAAGACAGACCTGAATTTTCTGCCCTTTTCTGGCACAGCCTAACAGAGAGACACGGTGGTCAAGGTCCTGCTCCCTTCCCGGGGTTGCAAGTAATGACAGATCGGTGCACAGATGGGAGACTTGGTGCGCCCTTGATGCAAGTTGACACAATTCTTTTTTGGGGAGGGGTGCTGGGGATCGAACTCAGGGCCTTGCACTTGCTAGGCAAGTGCTCTACCACTTGAGCTAAACCCCAGGCCTAGTCATATGTTTTAAATTTAAAATTTAATGAGACCACCTTGGTCTGTGCATGTTTCTTGTCTCACATTCCTATTGTTTTTACTCTCCTGAAAGTTTACTTACTGGAGATTCATCTCTTAAAAAAGTATATGTATAAAGATGTTTAAAGAAGACATGACAGTGGCACTTGCTGTAAATTTACATTTAAATTGCATATCTTGACAATTACACATTCAGAAAATTGATAGAATTGACACATTGCAGAATAAATTGATAAATATGACATCATTGGAATCTTTCATTATAGATGCTACATGGTTTCCAAATAAATGCTACATGGGGTACTGTTTTCAAATCTGAAATTAGTGTTTAAATCTCACGAACTGTCCTGAAAGAGAGACAAACACATATCACCGCCTTTGGTGATTGTCTAGATGAATTAATGCTTCAGTTAAAAACACAGAACCAGTCTTCTTCCGGTCCTGAGTGCTTGGCAGCTACAGGTTACGGTGCACATATGGCCAAATCCGAGAGCCACACCACACACAACCAGTCTCAAGGATGGCACCAAAATGACATCAAGAAGTCCAGATCAGAGAGACACCAATCTCTGCAGTAGTAGACTCCATGTTCCTGAGGAATGTGTTTTGCCAAGAAGCACACACAGCAAGAAGGGCCCGAATAAGGTGCAGGCAAATGCTGCCAAAGCCCTGAGTGCATGTGGCGATTCAATCAAGGCCCTTATGAAGCCCAAGGAGGTCAAGCCCAAGACCCCAAAGGGTGTCGGCCACAAGGCGTGCACTTGCCTAGAACACCCACCCCAATCTTGGGAAGGTCTTCAGGCCCACGCTGCCGAGGTCTGCGAGCCTGGCTGGCCAGAGACTTGGGCTCAACCAACACCTGGGCTCAGGCTGGAGCTTTGGCTTCTGCTCCAGCGCAGGCTCCCAAAAGCGAGCGCACTCCCATGAAGGCTCTACAGTAAAGGCCTCTGTCTGACAGAAAAAAATGAAGGTCAAGAAACATTAATGGACGTGTGCAAGGTGACTCACACCTGAAATCCAAGATGCGGGAGGCTGACAGGAGAACTGTGGTGAGTTTGTTTACAGTGCAGACTTCTTAAGAAAGGTATATTAATACACCTTGATGAATAAACTTCTCACTGTCTTCAGGTTTTCATCTCAGCTGTAGTTATGATGATTTTATGTTTACGTTTGAGGAAGCAGAGTAGCATGTGGCTACATGGCTGGAGCATTTGGGCACGAGCTGCCAGGTGAAGGGACTTGTTAACCCAGCACAGCACAGCAGGCCCCGAGCCTGACGTGAGGTCGAGCTGAGCCTGCGCCCAGTGCAGACCTCTGACTCTAGAACAAGCCGAGCCCGGCACCTGATGCCAACTTCTAGAGCAAGATCGAGGGGACCACCTGGACAAACTATAGAGACACTATGAAAAGGCAGCAGCAACTGATCGCACCACTGACCGCTTGTTCTCTGAGTGGTCCAGTGTGCTCCAGGCCGAAGTTCCTCCTTTCATTCAAAGCACCCTTCTCCCTCCAGCACTTCTCTCCCTTTTCTTCTTCTCATTTCTGCACCAAATAGCAATCCTTCAGGATGTCAGTTGTTCCATCCAATCCGTTGAGCAGGACGATAAGAACCTGGAAAACGCTGCTGGTCCTTAGTCCACTCAATAACACGTGTGCATACATATATGTGAACAATACTTTACTTCTAAAGTCCAATTAGACTTTGAGATACGATGAAATAGATAGAAATAGCCAAAGTTGTAGGTAGGACTTATGGCTTATTGGTGTGCGGTTGTTGAAATGGAGCTGAGCAGAAATGATGGAGAGACCTGGCCGGCCTCAGGAGCCAGGAAATCAGCTGTCTGAATTACTCTCCTCCCCAGAATATATGCTCCTGGGGTCAGAATGACAGTGATGTTTCTGCTTACTATCAGTTTGGTGAGGAGTTTTGGCAACTGACCCCCGAGGGACACAGAAATTAGAGGAGTCAGATTGTGAAAACCTCACTCAGAAGGCCTCCCCAGTCAGTCAGCAACAGGTGTGGTTTCTATCAGAGAAGAATTTTCTTGGTGCAGAACCACTGAGTCAATGAGTGTGTCCACCCTTCCTGAGGACAGACCTTTTGTCTTCTACATGCAGGCGACATGCTGAGCACCATTTGCAAAGAAACCCTCCAGGTGAGCCAGATTCTTTCATTTATTACTTGAAAAAGAATTCAGATAATGTGGTAGAATTTCACTTCCTTATAGTAATCTTTGTACTTTCTATGAGGTGGAGTGTGTGTGATTCTGGATAAGGACGTGGAGACAGAGTATAGTTTCTTGGACCTCATATTTCACATCAACAGGAACAGCAGAAATAATCTAGACAACAACATGTGCAATACAACCATCCGTCTCTCTCCCACTGTTAACCAGTGTTATTACTGTGCTGTATCATCTCATGTGCTGTTAAATGAAATAATAAATGCAAAGCATACACAACTCACCACCTTAGCAATCCCCTCCATTCTTCTGTTTTCTCCAGGACAGCCCATCTTGAAAGTGGTGGTGTGCCACATGCATGACTCTGAATTGCGTATATACTTGTCAGGAAGAGGCTCTGACCCTTCATTTATCTGTTAGTGCAGAAGTAAATTGTGCTGTAAATATAGTGGAACCATCTGACAATTAACATCAAGTAAGGAGGATTACATACGACACTGATCAGAAATCAAAATTATCTAAGGACACCAGTTATAAATAGTACACATATATGGCAGGATTCTGTTATATGAAGATTTTAAAGTACACCGCCATGACGTTGTTGTTTGGAAGAATAATGCTGAGTTCACTGAAAATTCAGACAGAATAATGTATGTCAACATAAAGCGATCCTTCTCCCATGAAAGAAAAAAAATAATAAAATTTGTAAAAGAACATGTTGAAAGGGGCTTCAAAGTTGCCCTTATTGTTTCTCACAATGAAAACATCTAAAGAGAGCAGGTGGAATGTGGGACATTTTGAAGCTGTCTGGGGGTGCAAGCCCTGCACGGCTTTCTGTGGTTTCTGCAACGCGTGGATAATCCCCAAGGAAAATGTACACACTTGTAGAAGTTCAGTTAAATGTGAATTTTTCTCACGTAGAATTTTTGGGATAATATTTCCCTATATTTCATATAGTCCGTGTGAATCATGTACCTAATTCTTTTAATACTTAATTCATTTTCATTGAAATATGTTTTATCATATGTTGATGCCAAATGAATATTGGTATCATTAATGTTTCTTTCCTTACATTTCTGCTTCCTCACGATTCCCAAAGGTACAGTCCTCAGTGATAGTAGTTTTGCTTATGCTGCAGATTCTCTGTCTTCCTTTGTTCTTCCTGCAGCTGCCCATCGCTTTCTTCTGGTGGGTGAAAACTGCCACGCTCTGTTGCTCGTGAAAGACGGACACAGACTCAGGTTCACACAGACACAGACACTAAAGACTGGAAAAGTCAGTTGGGGGCTGATCCTACCGAGAACTTTACAGGCCACTTTTGCTTGATTTGTTTCTCAAATCCTTGGAATATCTCTGTAAGGATTTTAACCCTGAGAATTTGAGGTGTAATTACGGAATAAAAATTATGTATTTAAGCTGTCTACAGGATATACTGGAGAAGCTCGCATTGTAAAAGCTCACCATGCTGTAGCTGGTGAACATGCCATTAAGCATGTTCCTTTATACAAGTCTGTTAGACCCTCCATGTCTCTCCTGGGTATTTTCCCAAAGAACTAAAGTCGTCACGTTACGGTGACACATGCTTCTCCTTGTTTATAGTAGAACACCTCACAATAACTAAATCATGGAAAAGTCCTACATGTCCATCAGCAGATGAATTGATAAGATGCTGTATGTACACGGTGGAATATGAGTCACCCATAAAGAAGACTGAATTTGATTTATTTGTACAAAAATTGCTGGACTTTGAGTCTATAGTGTTAAGTGAAATAAATCAGACACGGCAGGTGAAATATTGCATGGCTTCTCTTGAATGAGAAGCCCAAAGTATAAATAATTCAAAGTTGAAAATAAAAGCTAGATGATAGAAAACAAGGCGGTCGACTCTGCAGAGACGGGACAGGGATTTGGTAAAGTAGTAAGAGGACAGCTGAGGCAAACGGATAGTAAAAACAATGAAGATACGATATGTCTATGTGCCGACTCCCCAAGAAGAAAGAACTACTGAATATCGCAACATATTCTGGCAAAAAAATAAGAAAAAATAGTTACAGGAAAAAATAAAATTCAGTGACCATTGATCATGCAATATAGATTAGAGTCTTATTACTAAATTTATAGAATAAATATTACTTCGAGACTATAAATATGAAGAATATTTCTGGGTGTCTGGGATTTTAGCATGCCTATCTTAGTTGTATTTATATTTATCTATACAGATGCAAACTATATTTTTGCAACTAAAAAGACATGACAGAAAACATAGACAGAGCTAAAATGGGAAGTGGGAATTTGTCAGAGAAAGTCTGTGTTTCCTGTGTGCAAGGAACATGAAATGGAAGCTAGTAGAAATAATGGAGATCGCTGGATGACATACGCCTGACTTCAAGGGTCAGAACATCAGCCAGACTGAGTGCTTGACTCTCCAGAGTTGACCTTTTAAGCTACTACCTGGCGTATCAGCACGGCAGGACTATTGTGGTGTAATGAGGAGCTTTGGATATTGAGTCCCGGGGGACAGAGAACACACCAGTGACAATTTCACCGAGAAGTTGTACGCAGTCGAGAGGAGCAGTTGTTGCACCTCACAGAGAGGGTCCGTGTGTTCTGCATTCATCGATCCAGGCTGTGCGTCCACCAAAGACCTCCACGTCCAGGTGAGATGCTGAGCGTCATTCTCAGTGTGACAGGTAAGCAGAGTCCTTTAGCTGATGATCTCGACCTGAGGGCTTGTCACAATTCCATACTGGGAGACAGCGAGGAAGGCACAAGAATAAGATGAGACACCGGCCCTCCGTGAGTGTCCTGGATGCTGGTCACCTTGATACACGTCTTTCACACTTTCACCAACGTTCCGGTTCTCCTCAGTCTGCCAGACATCTGACTTTCTTCACAGTAGTGGTGACCATCTTCCTCCTGAGCAGAAATCTGCCTGTTCTCCAACATGATGCCTCTCATAAAATATTCTGGCATTTCCTTGAATTCTTTGGGTGAACATGGGGAGAGATTTGTTCATTGAATAAGTTTTCTAATGCTTCTCTAAAAAAGAACTGAGGACTTGTTAGCTTAATAAAAAACATTTATTTTCTCAAAATTCCGGAGGCTACAATTTAAAAGATCAAAATATGTTTGTGGTTGGATCTTCCCGAGGTCTCTCCCTGGCTCTGGTTGACTGTCTTCTGTCTGTGTCTTCTGTCTGCAGTCTTCCCTCTGTGGGTTTGTGTCCTAATTTCCTCTTCCTGTGAGGACCCTCAACATACTAGATTCAGGCTCACTCTTGAGGCCACATTCTAAATTGATTATCTTTTCAAAGAATCATCCTCAAATGCATTCAGGTTCTGCACTATTGGGAGTTAAATTTGGACCCATGAATTTTGAAGGAGAAAGAATTCAGTCCCTAACAATCGGTTCATCTTTTATTCCTCTTGCTGGTTTTGATTCATCATTATAGAGTGGTCTTTATCCTCTCCACACCAGTGGGCCGTGAGGAATCTGGGGAAGGAGGTGGAGATGTGATCACCCAGCAGCTTCCCATATGCCATGTTTCACTTCCTAAAACTAACAAATATTTCAAATAGGAGCTGTGGAGATAGTACAATTAACAACAGAAACAGTCACACATGACAGCACCTCACATATTTTCAGAACTAAGAAATGTTGATGTTTTGCTATATTTGTTTCAGATTTTTTAAAATGAAGTAATACAATAACAGACATACAAAATTTACCACCTGCTGTTCCTCTAGGCCCTCTTCTTCTCTTCCCAGAATATAAATTGTGGGAGAATAATGTATGTCACAGTAGTGGAGTAATTTACCTGGGGAACAAAAAAGAAAATTAAAGTTTGTGCAAGTACACTAAATTAGAGGCTACAAAGTGAGACCTTGTCGCAAAAAAAAAAACCGAAAAAAATGTGTGTCTCTCTTATGTTTTGCAAAATCACTTAAAACAGGCATGTAAAGTATGTAAATTGTTTGCTGTTGGGTAGCTAGTCTACATTATTTCCTGTCTTTCTCTTCTGCATGCCTGGTCTGGAATGATAATATGCATATCTGGGCAGGTTCAAAAATGCTTAACATGTTCTACGAGGGTAGATTGTTTTCCTTCAAATTTTTCCCTGGTTTAGGAATTCATAATTTTGGTGATTCCTGGTTCTCATTCACTTACTGTTTTAAACATTTTCCTTGCAACAGAGGTTATGTATCCAGGCCAAATCATTTGTATCTTGACACTCATTTCCTTCCTTTCTACATAACTGAGGCTCTTGGTAGTAGTTTCCGCCCAAAAACTGTTCGCTCTAATTTGCATTTATCAAGCTAGTGATGTTCTTTCTTTCTTTTCTCTTGACTCGACTGTGTCACTTATGACTTCTTTCTGAGAGGTGAAAAATGTCATGTGCTGTTGCTCATGGGAGACACACACACACACACACACACACACGCACACACACACACATTTGCAAAGGTCAATTTGCAAGTCCCACCTGCCCATACTTGTTGGCTCCTTTTGCTCTTTTCTTTCTCTTCACTGGAACATTCCCTGAGATTTTGCTTTCTAGATTTATTGAGGCGTAATTGCAGAAAAGGAAATTGTCTATATTTAACATGTGTGATGTGGTGGTTGGAGAAATGTATTGTAAAGTGATGATCACATTGTAGCTAACTGACACACCAGCAGTCAGTTGCCTTTCGGCAAATGAGGACGCTCAGGCTGCTCTTCCCGTTGAAGACTGTTCTCCACCACAAAGCAAGTTTGGGGGCTTGAATGAAGTGTGTGAGTGTAATATGACAAAATGATCAGAGCTGCCTCTCTGGTCCCCAGGAGGTGAGGATCGTTGCTCTTCAGGATACAACTGGCAAGAAGCCTGATTTTTCTAAGTTTGTATTATTTTATAAATCTCAATCTTTGGGACACCAAAAGTACTTTTAGTGCCCTTGAATTCCCTCATCTTTCATTTAGCTATTTGATTGGTGTCCACTAATTCAATTCGTGACCTGGTCTCATGTAATTAAGGGAAGACGTTCCCAGAGGATCAGACAGAATATGTCACCCGCATGGTTGCTGAGCTGCTCTTAGAGTTAACTGCTAATGTAGATTGGTTTCATTTATTTCCGACCAAGTCACACGAGCTTCAAGCGTATAGGCCACATTTTCTAATCTTTGTTCACAGTTACCTGATGCAGGTCCTCCACCGATTACAATTAGCCTAATGAGTGGAAGGAGGCAGAGCTAAATGTTAGTGGAACGGTTGGGGTTCTGCCCAGGAAGAAAGTATTCAAATAATAAGTAAGGGAAACTTCTGAGACATTCAAGATCATTTAGCAATTCTAAAGCTGCCTGATGCAGAGACATTCACAAAGACTTTTTTAGAAAGTCAACTCAGCAGTCAGACTATCAGATCTTGGAATCAGTCTTAACCATGAACTGTGAACTTCATGTCCATGACGTGTCCTCATAGGTACATGGGGCAGAGAGTGTGAACTACTTCATCTGTAATTTGTCGAGGCCTTCGGGTAAATCTGAGGGATACCAATACTGGAGACAATGGTACAAAGATGTATATGAAAGATTGAGTCTTACATTTATTTTCTTTGAAGGAATGGAATAATTCCAAAGAACATCCATATCACATTGTGTGGTAGGGTCTCATGAAATGATGGAAAATGTGAGAAAGTATTGGTGCTCAAGAAAGGGATCAGAAGTTACAATATGTGTGAGTCAAGAGGAATAGAGGGAGAATATTAGCAAAGATTTGAGTAATTGTGTGGTTTAGTATAAATGAGATAATTTTTGTGTTATAAACTTGCTTTTCAAACTTTAGAGGTATCAAATTCACATGGAGTGTTTGCTAAAACAGACCACCGTTCTTCATCCTCATAGTCTGTCAAAAGCAAGTCCAGAGCAGTTACATAATATTTATATCTACCATGTTTCCACACACTGTCCCTTTTGCTTTTATAGAAAATTCGGCTTTATTTTGATTTTACCTTATCTTTTCCATTAGATTCTCGGGAACATGGAAGCTGTAAACCAAACAGCTGCTTCAAAATTTTTTCTCCTGGGATTCACAGATGACCCAGAACTGCAGTTTCTCATCTTCAGCCTCTTCCTGTCCATGTATCTGGTCACAGTGCTCGGTAACCTGCTCATCATCCTGGCCGTCAGCTCTGACTCCCGCCTCCACACCCCCATGTACTTTTTCCTCTCCAACCTGTCCTTTAACGACGTCTGTTTAATCACAAGCACCATCCCAAAGATGCTGCTGAACATCCAAACCCAGAATCAGAGCATCTCTCACACAGGCTGCCTCTCCCAGATCTGCTGTCTTAGCTTTTGGTGGTTTAGAATGTTGTCTCCTTGCAGTGATGGCCTATGACCGCTACGTGGCCATTTGTCACCCTCTGAGGTACACGGTCATCATGAACACTCAGTTCTGTGTCCTGCTGGTTCTGCTCTCCCTGCTCATTAGCACCGTGCACGGCCTGCTCCACGCTCTGATGACGCCGTGACTGTCCTTCTGCACAGACCTGGAAATCCCACATTTCTTCTGTGAACTCACTCAAGTCATCAAGCTGGCCTGCTCTGACACTCTCAGCAATAACATCCTCGTATATTTGATGGCTGGCCTGTTTGCTGGTGTTCTTCTTTCTGGAATCATTTTCTCTTACATTCACATTGTGTCCTCTGTATTGAGAATGTCATCAAGAGCAAAGTGTAAAGCCTTTTCCACCTGCGGCTCTCATCTCTCTGTTGTCTCCTTGTTCTATGGGACAGGTTTTGGGGTGTACATCAGCTCTGTAGTTACAGAGTGACCCAGGAAGACTGTGGTGGCCTCAGTGATATATTCTGTGGTCACTCAGATTCTGAACCCTTTTATCTACACTCTGAGGAACAGGGATATGAAGGAAGTCTTGAAGAAGATTATTGGTATGTTACTCTCTTTTCTGTCATGTGATATTTGCTTTGGGTTCAGGTTCCTGGAAGAAGTCAAAGTAACAAGATTTTGGGGGAACCAGAAATCCTGATCCTATTCTTTCCTTGCTACATTTTTCTGTAATGATTATATAATGTGGAGTTCCTTGCGACACACAATGGGTCAATGTCTGCTCGGGTTGACTCAGCCAGTGGAAGACTGCTAATTCTGAGGAGCTGAAACGTCCTGAAGGTGAGATGTTTTGCTAACTCAAGTAAAGGTGGACCTTGCAGGGACGACAAGAAAGCTCCAGAAAGGGCAATCAGAGAACAGTTAATTATACAGCCAACCTGTCACCAAGTCTTGCTACCTGCTTTTCTACCTAAAACAAATATCTGTACTCAGTGAACGCTGTGCCTTTTTTCTTCCTCAATAAATCCGGGGGTTGGATTTAGTTTGGGGCTTTGCACCATTCTGCTGAAGTTCCAGGGGGCCCCCAACAAAGATATTCTCTGTCTCTCGCATCTCCATCTGTCCTCTCTGTAGCAGGATTTACTGGGCCGAGCCTGCCAAGTAGCTCCTGAATAGGGGCTCGAACTGCTGTGAGGGTGAGTGGCAAAGCCCAAGGAAAATGAAACTGGTAGGAGTGCTCGGCAAGCAGATGTTGCTTATGGACTTTTCACACCTCGAGACTTTCTCAGTCAAGGTAACGATGGGACAGTCATTAACAACATAGAAAAGGTGTCACTTCAGGGTTTTGTGCCATCTGTTGAAGATGTCGACGCTTCAGTCCCTGAAGTACATCTTGTTAAGCTTTTAGAGCTTATGCTCAAACATAATCTGTGGTTTTCTGACTTCAGTACCTTAGACATAAACAGGATAGAGTGGGGGAAAATCTGAGGTGGGTCCAAGGACAAGGGAAAAGGTGGCTGGTCTGACAACATGGGGTCTAGTGCGAGCTTCCCTGGTCCCAGGTAATTAGGAGAACAAAGCTAAGAAAACTAATCAGACAGCTATTAAGTCCTCCTTCCCTCCATCTGCTAGCCCAAAAGATCTTGAGCAGTGGTCCACCTTCCCCTCACTGTCCCACCTTCCCCTCACTGTCCCAATCTACACTTGCAAACTTCCGGAAGAAGGTGGCTGTGGGGGCAGGATTACAACTTTCCTAGTGCAGATACAAAATGGGAACAGTGTACATGTCCTCCTACCATTTGAAGTTTGTAAAGAGATCAGAAAGAGTATCAGACAAAATAGCCACTTTACTAAAGGGCTGATTACTGCTTTAGGCACTCAGTATCACATGAACCCTGGGACAGGAGAGCCTCAGCAGAGACCTGCTTAGAAGTTCTCAATCCCTGCTATGGAGAAATGAGTTTGATGATCTTTGTGAAGAGCAAGCTGCTCAGAATGTGCCTGAGGGAGTGAGTACAAATCACCACTCCGGTGTCACAGGGCAGAGGACCACGTGCCGAGGTTCAAACCGGCTGCCGTTCCCACAAAAGGCTTTTGAACAGTGAGGCAGGATTGCATTGCTGCCTCCAGCCAGCCCTCAGAGTCCTTTGTGGAGATGAAGCAGGCCCACAGGAGCCTTTCGCGCAATTCATTGACCAAGTACGACAGGCCGTCCAGAGGCTGGTTAGCCATCTGCAGGTCGCGGACATGCTCTTACTTCAATTAGCTATGAAAATGATAACGGGGACTCTCAGGATGATGGGAAACCTGTCTGTGCCCAAGGTCAGGCTGTGGGGATCCCACAAAGGCATTTCGATTGGTGGGCACTGAGACACATAAAGCTAGAGTCTTTGCTGCTGCCATTTGACCTCCTTCTAATAAAGGGGCTAATAAAATGAAAAATGCTACTTGCTTTCAGTGTGCTAAGCCTGATCACCTTAAAAAGGATTGCAGACAGAGGAGCGGGGATCTTCATCTTCTGTGCCAATGAACACTTCTCAGGCCCTGGCCTTTTGCCCTCGCTCTAAGAAAAGTGAACCACTGGACTAAAAAATGCCAATATAAATATGATAACTATGGCAATCCTCTCTCTTCAGGAAACTCCCAATGTGGCTTGCCCTGGACCCCGCAAATAATAGGGTGATGCTCTTGGATTCTTTTCCTCTGTACTGGCACTGGGGAAGCGTAGGATTGGACTTGATCACTAGAAGTTAAGCTGTTAGAGGGAGGGTTCCCTCCAAAGGTCCCCATGGGAGTCTTTCAACCTCTTCTAACTGGGACCATGGGACTAATTTTAGGAAAATCTGGACTAAATGATCGAGGGGTAATGATGATCCTGGGTGCTGTAGATGCAGATTATCAAGTGGAAATTATGGTATTAATGCAGGAATAGAGAATCCAAAATTTTACTCCTGGAATAAAAATTGCTCAACTCGTCCTCTTGCCGTATTCGTTTCCTCAGTCTAAAGAAAAGGCAAGCAGAGATGAGGGATTTGGCAGCACCAGAGATAAGGGGGTTTATTGGGCCAGCCCACCACAGCTTCTTGACCTACATCGTCTCTTAAAGTAAAAAATGACAACTTCCCAGGACTGCTGGACACAGGAGCAGGTGTTACTGTTGTCAATATACTGTACTGGAGAAAGGAGACTGCGACCTCAGGACCACAGCAAGGAGCTTTATTTAGGAATAAAGTCCGAGGGTATACTGCTCTGAGGCAGGAAGGGGGATGGAGACGCTCTAAGAATAAAGGAGCTTAAGGTTTACATACGAGTTATGGTGAGGGGATCGGTAGGCCAGTGAAACTTTTGCAGATCAGTGTACTTCTTTGTTCTTCTCTATTTTGAGGCCGTGAGCACTGGTGGGTGTCCCAGGCCAGAGGAGCTAGACGCTCCTTTCCTCCTTGTAGGCATCCTGTATGACTTACGGACCTTTGTTGTCTTACAACTATGAGATCAGAAAGGTCCTGGGGGCTGGGAGTTGATTACTTCCCATAAGGCTTCAACTTTACAGTCACTAGTGTTTCTGCCCAGGCCTGGTTGGAGATGTTTGGTGATCAGAATATATAACAACTACTATTGCAAAAAACGATGGCTCCAGACTTGGCCTTGCTGAAGAACCTCTTCTGGAGCGTCAGGCATTGGGATCCAGTCTTTTGTGCTCCAGAGCAGTGCTATTCTTTCTGTGACCGGTCCAGCCATCGAACCATATATTGCTGATGTACCTATTAACTTTGGGGACAGAGATCTATTACAACAGTGGGGTTTTTCATCAGGCAATCCACCTTTTTGTAGGCGCCACTGCTGTTACTCCCCTCGCCCTCACCCGGCTCAGGCAGAAGCTGGTCTGGGTTGAGCAGTGGCCACTTAAAGGGAAGAAATTACATCAAGCTCACCTGTTAGTGCAGGAGTAGTTACAAAACAGACTTAGAGAACCTTCCCAGAGGCTGGAATTCCCCTATTTTTGTCATATCAAAAAGTGAGGGAAATGGAGACTGTCGCACGCCCTCCATCTGGACACTGCAGTTGTTCAACCTGTGGGGGCTTTACAGCCTGGCTCCTTCCCCGTCTATGGTTCCCCAAGATCAGTCATTGATAGTGATAGATCTAAAAGACTGTTCCTTTGCAATTCCTTTGGCCCCACAAGATTGTGAAAAGTTTGCTTTCACACTTCCTTCTATCATCAACTCAGCTCCCACCCAGAGATTTCACTGGAAAGTGCTGCCCCAGGGCATGTTCAGCCGTCCTGTCCTACCTTATGTCACACTTTCACAGCTCGGGCACTAGCACCAATCAGAACATAGCAGCCTCAAGCAATTATTTTTCATTTCATGGGTGACATCTTTTTGAGCACTGCGGTGGCCCGGAGATTTTAAAGCTATATCATCAAATGCCAGACCAAGAGCAAAGTTTCAGGCCGATTGTACCACCTGGATTACAATTTTTTTTTTTTTTTTTTTTTTTTTTTTTTTTTTTTTTTTTTTTTTTTTTTTTTTTTTT
>PVJO010022964.1:0-27013 GCA_004026905.1 Hystrix cristata | reverse complement strand
TTCCTGAGGGGAAGAACTAGAGTTTTGATGCTTTGTGCTTCCTACAGCACCAAGCCCAAAGCATAATCTAGAATTTTAATGAAGAGTTCATGAATTGAGATTTGCTAGTTTTGTTTACAAAATATTTTTGCTAAATATTCACCTAAGCAGCCACCAGTTATTAACTGAAAGGTTGGTAGTATGTACAGGGAAAAAAAAATATTGATTATAGGCTCTGAAACTAACTAGTTGCAAAAATATTCATTATATTTGATTATTGATTTGTTTAAGACACAAGTTTTTTATTAAACTCAGCGAGACTTCTTTTTTTCCCAGAAAGGGTTACTTTTCTAAAATAAATTATTATTTAAAATATTCCTTAGGAGTATTTCTGGACAGACTGTAATTAGATTTAAAGTAACCTCTTTAAATACTTTTTAAAAGCACATTGCATGTGCAAGGTCCTAAGTTTGATCACCAGCTCTGCAAATAAAAAAAAAATTGTTACCTTGAGCTACATTCTTGTATTTAATCAATTATGAGTGAAAAACATTCAGAAAAAAGAAATGCCATATGTACTGAACACACATAGTTTTTTCTTGTCATTATTCCTTAAACAATTCAGTATGGCAACTATTTACATATTTGCATCGTATTAGGTATTATAAGTAATCTAGTAATGACTTAAAGTATAAGGAGAATGTGTAGGTTATATGCAAATAATACACCATTTTATATAAGGGACTCAAGCAGTCTCAGATTTTGGTATCTATTTGGGGGGCTCTCAGAACCAATCTCCAGCAGATTGGGAGATATGACTATATACACATAAAAATTTTGAAAAATTGAACATTAAAAAGTAAAAACTAGTAAAAAAAAAAAAAGTAAAAACTAGTAATTGCTCCTTGTCAAGTTTCACAAGGCTATGTGATACAGAAGTAGAACTTGCTTGTTCACGTATGAACAAAAGAATGGTTTCTATTCTTCTCTCAGAATAGAATTTTGTTGAGAGCCTAATAAGCCTTACAATCCTGAGGCCAAGGAGATGAGACAGAATTTTACAACAAAATTAATTACCATAGAAGTTTATTTTACTTTAAACTACTGGCTTTAAACATTTATTACCTTCTCAGTGAAAATTAGCTTCCATAGCAAGGAGTCTGCAAACACACTAGGTACAGGGGACACTGGTCTAGAGCAGGGCTCATGGGCTTCAGCACTTACGCTCATTTCCTGGGATTTCACTGAAGTGCAGATTCTATGTCAGAAGGTCGAGGAGATTCTGCATGTCTCACAAGCTCTCAGGCGAAGTCAGCGCTAGTTTGGGGGCCACATGTCACTAAGTGAAGCTTTGAGAGGTTGACCTTCGATGACATCACGTCCCAGTGGGGGTCTTCAGGAGCTCACTCCAGGGCAGGCAGTTCCCAGGGAGAGTCACTTCCCAGCTCAGTGCTTTGGACTTAGAGGTCCACAATTCCTCCAAAGGCTATAACATCCAGGCAGACACAGTGCCAGAGGGAAGACAGAATGCAAAAATAAATAAAACTTAGAAGTTAAAAAAACAAAACAAAACCGAATTAAAACACATAGGTCCTAGGAAAACCAAAAGAGTGAGGCTGGCTAACGGAAAGATCAAGAGAAATAAATAGATACAGCAGGTAAAATGGAGCAACTCTAGCCAGGCACAACGATGCACACCTGGAATCCCAGCTACTCGGGAGGCAGAACAAGTGCAACTTCCAGCCTAATTTGGGCAATTTAGCAAAACTCTATCTCAAAACTTAAAAAAAATTAAAAGGGCTGAAATGTTTCCCAGTACAACTGGGCTCAATCTCCTGTTTCAAAAAAAAAAAAAAAAAGCTGGTGTGGGTGCAGGAAGATGGTAGTTCTGAAGCTAATTCTGCACAGTTCAGATCTCCACAGGGAGATTAATTTTATAGGCAGTCTGGCTTGCTTCTCTTGGTCATCAAAAAGCTTTGAAAAGGCCCAGCACTCGGAAGGCTGAGCCAGGAGGATGACAAACCCAAGCACGGTCTAGGCAATTTAGTGACTTAGCAAGATCCTATCTCAAAATAAAAAAGGGCTGGGGATGCAGTTTGGTGAGAAGGGCCCCGGTTCAAGCCTACTAGAGGTTCAAAAAGCAGAAGGGCTCGGGTGAGTCAGATGAAAAGAATGTGGAAGCAATCTGAGCTTCAGTAGAGGTTTGACAAATCCAGTAGGATCCGGAGCTTTTTGGTATTTAAACTTTTTCCAATGTCTTGCTGTCGTCTGTATAATATTCCCAATGGGTTTAGGAAGACACACCCTCTAGTCAAAGCTGTTCAAATTTCACAGCAAAGCATGTGAGTATATCCAGTCACACTAAGTGGGAAAGTAAGAAATCTAAACAACCTGATGTCCATTCAGGGCAAGTTTTGTTGCCAAATGAGTTTAGGTCAAGTCAGATTTTGTCACAAAATGAGTTACAAAAAAAAAGAAAAGTATGACTCCCAAGGATTTGGGCACTTCAGAATTGCAATTTAAGGCAGTACAGACATCTTTTCCAACTCCTCAGTTTCCCACAGGGAATGTACAGACAGCTTCAAACAGGTAGCATTCATACATTTCTTCCCCCCTTCTGAGATAAAACTTACCTTTTTTCAATTATGCTAACGTGTAAGTGACTAAGAGCCAGTTCAAAGGTATTTTAACTCATATAACAATTACAGTCTGAGGTGGAATTTTCCTCCCCATAAATTCCTTGTCTTTGAATGAGCCTACAGTTTTAAAGGTGTCTTTGCCATCATTATCTTGCTCTGTGTGTTTTAATATTTTTTTAAGTTGAGGAAACCGAGACACAAAGAAGTGACTTGTCCAAGGTCACTGAGCCAAGAAGAGACAGAGTCAACAATCTGACCTGAGAGTTTGCTCAAATCAGACCCTTTCTGTGAAACTTTGATTAGAAAGGCAACAGTATTTTCCCTGCCTTTGGCGAGATGCAGATATATAGTTAGATGATGGCAGTTCACCATGGATGCAGTAAACATGCATGGAGGAGAAAATGTATGTATTCTTGAATGAGTTCATTTTGTCTGATACCTAATAGACCAATTCTGAAGCACATGTTCAGCCTGATACATATAGTGTGACCCTCAAGGTGTTTTTACTGTCTCTGTAATTTCTAACAGTCACAGTAAAGTCTTGGACTCTGAATCCCCAAACCAAATTTGCTTAGGTCATATTTATTTGAGCCACCTGAGAGGAAATTTGAAGTGCTGTGGCAGAAGCAAGATTATTACACACAGTATCTGGCTAACAGTAGGTGCTCGATAAATGTTGAATGAATGAATACATCTCCTGTAATTACCAGATCCCCTCCTGTCATTTTGACTAAGTCAGCGTCTCCTCTCCCTCCGTTGCTCTGTAGATACAACATTCCCTAAAACAAATGTTGGAATCAAAGCGTAGGAGTCAGGTTAATTTGCTTTAAAGAATGAATCAGAGAGTTGTTTTAAAAAATAATGCCACCGTTTCAGGAGAAATACAGAGTGTGCATGCAAGCAAACTGGCAGCTAAAGTATATTGTGCATTTATCTTTGCTAGGAAATTTCTTATCGCCCATGTTGTACTTTCTCTGAAAGTCTCCCTTGATTACACCAGTGGTAGTCCTTTATTCTGCCTAGCGTGGCATACTGGAGTAACATTTTGCTGGGATGCATACCTCACTCTTGGCAACCATACTCCTTTTTATGTTATACTTAACAAAAGGTGTTCATGAATCAGCTCGAAATCTCAGTTCATATTTAGATGACGCATTTTCTTCAACTGAACAACAGTCCACAGTTACAAATGCCAAACAGGAAGGGCACATCTGTGAAAAACAAGCCTCTTAAGCTGGAAGAATGAATAATGATGATGTGTGGGCTGTGCTTTCTATACAGCAAACTCTGGGAAGACCTTTCTGTGAACAGCTATCTGATAACAATTGAAGAGGCTTTGTGTTCCTACCCACCTCCCACACTCTTTTGTATCGGTAGCTCCGCAGGGGAAAGGGAGATAGGGAGTAAAGATTCCTTGGTCATTAGAAACTCAGGTATCGATTCAGAATCTCAGAAAGTGAGGACAGAGATTCTTTTTTTTTTTTTAATCACCTGTAGATTTTGCATAGAGTAAATCCGAGCGATGAGTGTTACCCTTGGGGATAGGAAAGTGGTTTGCACTTTAGGTTTTAAATCCCAAATAGAAACCTCCGGAAAATGAACCAGATACTTAAGTAAAATACTGGGTCCGTTTGGGTGTAATTAAGGTTTTATGATTATGAAGCAATTCCATCTTCATTATAGAAATATTATATATGGGTTTCTCAATTTTTATTTGACAATTCCAACCATTTTAGGAATGTGTGTTTGTTTCGGTGTGTGTATATGTGTGCGTATGTGTGTGCGTGTATGTGTGTGTGTGTGCGTGTTTACTATCCACTAAAACAAAATTTGAGTAGCTAAGAAGTCAGCAAATTAGCATACTTTGCTGTACTTTTTGATTCATAGTAACATTGATAACTAACTTTCTTTAGCTTATAGATCCTTCTTGTTACTGTCATAAAATTGCCATAATAATAAAACCTCTCCTTCCAGAACAGAATCCCATTAACAATTTGGCTACTGTGATTATTGCTAGTGTTTCATCCATCATGAGAAGAGTCTGATACTGAGGAAGAAGCTAACAGTATTAACCCTGGAACCTCCCACCTCCTCCCCCATCCCCAAACTCAATTAAACCAGCATCACACCAGACACACAAAAAAGCTGCCGCCTATTTACATAACACAATGATCGAGTAATAAATCAACATTAATCACGAATGTTGCAACAAGTCACTGAAAATGATGTTTGACCTCACCATGGGCTGGACTCATCCATCCATGAACAGCATTTATTTCCAACTGGGAGCAACTTCCCACTCCTGAGGGACAGGCTTGAGCGCTTCATATACATATGACAAGTAGGGTTGATCTTTCCTTCCGGATGTCACTTTCCTTTTTTTCTGTCTCCATTACCTCTTAATTTTGAGACTATCTCATCATTTCCAGCACCCAAAGAATCCAGCTGTCCATTTTCCTCGAAGCCATGCTTAACCTGTCTTAATGGTGCACTCCCCATTAACACAGAAGTTAGCCACAGAGGGTGGCACAGTCCCAGGCTCCCTGGTTCCGGCTACAAGACACTGTATTCTGTTGGAATATTAAGAGGATGAATTGAAGTTAAAATTTTTGTTAGTGGGGCTGGGGATTTATCTCAGTGGTTAGAATGTTTGCCTAGCAAGCACGAGGTCCTGAGTTCAATCCTCAGCACCAAAAAAGAAAAAAAAAATTTTTTTTTGTTAGTTTACAGGAAGTGTTTTATGAGCTACAGTTCCACAGGGCAACATCCCCACAGTTGTTACAGTAGGAGCTGCTCTGAGCCACTCCTCCCTGCCTTCCCCTTCCTTGCCTCCTCCTGAGCATCCTCAGTTACAAAACCCCTCCTGTTCCAGCAGCACGACCTGCAGCACCTCCGCCCTGGGCTTGCCAGCAAGTCACAGCTCTGCAGGCAGCGCCCTGGGGTGGGCTGACATTCATCCCACCACACTTTTTAGTACATGGTCACTAGAGACAGGAATCGATTTCTCTCCTCCTGGGATGTGCTTTATCACACATAAAGCTCTGAGCTTGTGCCCATGTGCTCCATTCTCTCTGTAGTGCTCCTATCCTCCCTCTCACCCAGACTTCCACCCACTATGGGTCTATTTGGAAAACTCTTATTTGCACCTCAAGCCTCCACTCCAGGCAGCTGAAACCCTGAGAGGTCACCCCAGGCACTCTTCTCCATGCTGCACTCTGTTCAGGCTGTTTCTCTGCAGTCCCTGCTTGTAGGTTCTACCCATCACTACACTGGGAGGTAGCAGGCACCCGGGGCCATTGGCTCCATTTCTGTCTCCAACAACCTAACACGTGGCTGTCAGGAGAAGTAGTCAGTAACAAAATGTGATGAATGGATGACTGAACGATTCACAATTCAACAGAATCCAAAAAAGAGAACAACTTGGAAAATAACAATGTTTAAATTATCAATGTTCCTCTCTCAAGGCCAAATTAAACTGCCTTGCATGTGACTTACCTTATTATTCTACTCAATTGTTCCCCAAAATGTATACCCCTCCTTACCTATTTAGACGAATGGGGCAGATATGTGTTTAAATATCAGTTGTTCCCTCATTAGTTCACTGATTAAAATGGCAATATTAAAATAAGTTATGACTAATCCGCTGTTTTAATAAGAAAAAGAGGATATTCGCACACAAATATCAGCCTGTGTTGGACATAAATTATACATCATTACACTGATTGTCTGCTATGTTCAATGACATTGAAATTGAACATGATAGAAAGACAGTGTGATATTTAAATTAGTATCTTACACAGCCATATGTTAACTATATGCCATTTCCCCCATGACAAACTGGTTAAATAACTTAGATAATGTTTTAACACACATCATTATACAAAAAAATTAGAATAAACTATGAATCATTCTGCCAATTTGTGAGTCCAAGGAATAATGTATATCTTACATGGTTATTAATATTTAGTGTCTTTCAGTAAATTAAACAATCAAACTTAACAAAGGTTAAAAATATCTGATGATACATAGATGATTGTGGAAGTAATATATATTAATGAACCTTTGTATGACTGACTTTTTTTTTTGGTTAATCACTCACAGAATTATGTCAAACATATATCAAGACATCGGCTCCTTTTTCATCCACCCTTCCGGCATTTCATGACTGTAGTTACCTGATTAATGGATGCAATAATATATATGGCATGATATGATATGTTCACATTAAATTTTAATCAAATATTACTAAATTCAGAAAACATTAAGTAAATCATGACTGATGAGGCAATATTGCTGTACTGCCATATGGATGACTCTGAAACTTCACTACTGAGAGTAACAGATTAAGCCCAAGAAGTGAATTTTATGAGGAAATATAAGTACCTCAACTTCCATAGTTGTGTTCTTTAATTGCCTCCCAGCCACCAGAGGAGACTTGAGATTCATCAAATCTATTGGTGTCACAGATCTCGTAATTCCCGCTCTTGATTTCAACAATTATATTTGCTGTGAGAGGGGGTCCATTCATTATCGACGGGGGTTGTTGTTTCTTATCATGCTTTTAATCTAAAATTTATTGTCAGCGTTCTACTTATATGAGGAACCTAAAATTGTCAAAATCGTAGAAATAGAAAATAGACTCCTGCCAGGTGTAGTGGCACACAACTGTAATCCCACCACTCGGGAGGCTGAGGCACGAGGATGGCTGTGAGTTCAAGGTCAGCCTGAACTACATAGCGAGACACTGTCTCAAAAACAAAGAAACAAACAAGCAACAACAACGAAAAAGAACTTAATACAGGTTCCTTTGATCTTGCCAAGGAAGAAAGGAAATGAGAACCATCATTTTTTGGGTCACAGATCTACACAAACAAGTGCACGACTTCTGTAGAAGGCTGGTCTAACGGTCTCACTCCCTGGGCTTGGAGTGAGATCCTCTGGAGCACCCAGACCCTGAAGCAATCTTGACTCCTCCACCACGCCACACCCTTGTGATCTAGATTAATTAGAGAGAGGCAGTATATCATTTAGCCACAAGGCCATGAACAAAGTGGGCAACCTTACGCTGGTGTTTGTATGAAGGAACACATAACTAGTGAGTGACAAAATGGACTGTCAAGTTCCCAAAGTTGGACTTTTCTCATGGTAGAGACATCCCATGCTCCTCCATGTCCCGTTCTGCCCATTTTCCTGCACTCCTGGAGGAAAACACTTCCCAACCTGTCTTGCTGCCAAGCAGAGTACATGACCCACTGCGGGTCTCAAGCAATGAGAAGCCAGATGTTCTTGCTTGCTGAGGAACTCTGGCAACCGTGTCCTGAGGTGTGAAGCCATGAGATTGGATCTCTGAGTCATTCTGGAAGGGAGATGCCTTCTAACCCTACTCAACCTACAGGTTCTGCATGAGTGAAAAACAAACTATTGTGTTTTAAACCACTGAACTTTGAGGATGTTTGTTACTTCAAATTGCTTATCTTGGCCTGCTAATAGAGTGCATAGACAGAAAGACAGAAAGTACTAGTCTGTAAAATAACAAAAAAAATTTTTTTTACTCTAGCCTCATCATGCACTCGCTTGAGCAGCACATATACTTTAGCCTCATCAACTCGAATCCATGTTTTGCAAGTACTTAGCATCCTCATTACCTAATTTCTCTCCCTCCTCCCTCTCCTTTTCCTTTTTTTTCCCCTTTTCCTTATTCTTTTTCCCAAGATAAATAGGATCTTAAGTCTCTTTAGAAAAATCTAGACTCAATTCATTTTCGCCCTCGTCACAAATACTCGACCAAGTATTTACCATCTTCCAAGGCCAACTTACTGCAGTTTTCCTAAAACATGGTGCTTAAAAGAATTACAGATGCTTCACAAACGATTTTCAGCAGTTACATATTTTCAGGAAAGTGTATTAAAAGAATATGTATAACTATTCTATCAAACCTGTGACTCTGTGGATATTGTTGCTTAAAACAAGGCTAAAAGAAGTAGAGAGGTATCTTTAGAAAGTAATAAACACAGCAGAGCGTGGCGAGCGCGCTGATGCAACAGAACTCATCAAGGCAGCCAGCTCTTCCTCTTGCGCTGCAGCCTTTGGACAGCACAGAGCAAGGAACACTCGGGCCTGTTTCCCCACGCCACGGAGACAGGTAGGCGCACCATCGCCCCTGCCCGGGGTTTTCCTCCCAGCACCAAGCAGCCACCAACGCAAGTACAGAAGTTTCCAGACGAGCTATGAATAGTGTCTGAGACTTGATCGCGACCTCTTTCTTTTCATATAAGAGCCTGAGATTTGATCAGGAGCTGACGGGAGAGTTAAGATGATCCTGTAAGGGACCCTAATGCTTTCAGTTGGCAGAGGAAGGAGGCGGAGGGCGGATCCCTGGGCTGAGGCCGAGTCTTTCTTGCTCAAACATTGCTGTAATGTTTAGCCTGGGTCTCTGCCAGGTTTTCGGGAGGGGGCAAATCATCCAACTGCGTACAGTCTGAGCACCTGGGCTCTCTGGTGAAAGGTGGTAAAAATGCACAGATAGGTAGATTAATCTAGCCTCCCACGTGTTTAGGAGTTTAGCATGAATTTAAATATGTGAATAACTAGCCCTGGTCCGAACTCAAAGACCATGTTAATGTCGGTGTCACTGCCACTGTGCTCTATTAAATTTAGATAAAGGTACCATCTTGCTTTCTTTCTCATCTGCCGCCTGTAGTTTGACCCAGAGGAACTCACAATATGTTCTGGTTCTTATCTTCTCCGTGTAGAAGGAGTTGCAGTTTCCTCACCACCACGGGCATGTTGCCTCCTCCCTCAGCACACGGTTTGTCACGTAGCACTGCCTGGGTCTTGGCTCCATCTCCCTTCTTCTGTCCTACCAATTATGATTCCTGTCACGGACCGAATCGACAATCAAGCCCAAGATGGAGGAGGAAATGAATCATGGAATAGGACATTCATTTCCTCTAGAGCACAGAAGACGGGTCCAATTGCCTGGTTCCGGGATGGAATGAAGGGGAAGTAGATGGGGTGTCCTATGCAACCCGAGTGGCAGGACCCAGTGGATATTTGCCATCCTTCCTAGACAGTATCTATAGTCCAGAAGGGCTCATCAGGAAGGGGGAAGAAACAGAGAGAACTAGAAATCTTCCAGGGGAACTTTCTAAGCATGAAAAAGGTACATCACTAATTTGTTAGTCCATCTTGGAGCACAGAGCTATTATGAAGAGAGCTACATAAATAAGGTTATTTTGAGTTTGGAGGAGTCTGTCAATCAGAGAAAACAGTAAGATAAAGAATTGGAGACCTGGGCCAGTTTAGAGGCTTATGGAAAGCCCCCTGGAAATGGTGTAAGCTGTCTTAGCCAGCCCTTGGGCCTGCTCCAGCAGTGAGAACTCTGCCCGGGCCTTGGGGGACCCAGCTAGCACCTCATGAGGTTAGCGGGAGCTGCTGCAGAGCCTCGGGCTGGGCCTCCTAATGTCTCAGCCTGTGCTTCACAGCAGCCCGTGTCAGGAGGAGGGAGGCGGCAGGCTGAGAGCTGGCAGGCCTGGAGCACCTCGGGAACTACTGCTTCCCTTCGCACCACACCTCCCAGAAAACTGATTTAGTTCCCACCTGGACTTGGGCTCCAGCTGACTGAGGGACTGTTTTAGGACCAGAGCAGCTTCATCTACATCACAGAGCCCCCAGAGAGCTGGACTAGCATGGGCTTTCCCATTCCCAGAGCACCTCAGAAAATGGTTTGTTTTGATACTGATTTGCTAGGTGAGGTCCATTCCTAGTTGGAAGACTCCTCAGGGCTGCAGTTCAGAGGAATGGTGAAGAGGCGGCCAGCCTGTGGGAAGCAGACAGCCAGGCTATTTTATAACCATGTGTGCAGCTTGCAGTTCTACTATGTTTCAGAGGATAGACTGACACACGGTATATCTGAATTAACTAAAAATTGTAATCCGTGAAATGGCCAGAGTGATTATATTTGGCACAGGTCTATTTTATTTCTAAAGCCTGTTTAGTCTGTTTATAAGACAATTGTGTCTTTGAAACATGAACCATGAAATGAGTTGAAACTGGAGTTTAGACCTTCAAGACTTTTTAATTCATTTACTTATTTGGCAATATATGGCCTGAGAAATACAGACAGACATTTGTCTCTGAATTCGGTATGAAGTGGTGGGAAAGAAGGAATTTACGAGGCACACCAGCACATGAGGGAATCCCTTTTGTTTCAAAAATGCTTCTTCAAAGGAATCTGCATCCTGGACTCTCTTTGAGGACATCACTGTGTGGGAGGCTCTGTGGGTCTCCGTACAATAACGAAACTGAAGGCCTGTCTTGGATTGGTGCTTCCCTCTAAGTGCATGGTCTGGGCAAAAAACGCAGACACAAAGCACGCACAGAGAAGAAGTCGATGCAGAGCAGAGTGTGGGCTGAAGAATCCTGCCTCCTGAGGAGGCGACGGTCAAACGAAGCTGGCTCATCATGGGTGTCAAAGGAGTGTTCAGCAGGTAAATAGCAATTAAGCATTCCCCGCCCACTCGCGAATTCCATGCTGGAAACTCGGGTATTGCGAAGCCTCTTCCACTGCTAGATCCATTCATGCCCCAGCTTTTTTTTTTGCTTTTTTTAAGAAAGAAAAAAACAAGTTTCTTTCTACATTAGGCACTATTTCAGAATGTTTCCAATAACAACCATAGGGAGAAAAGTAAGATTGAAAATAAATAAGTTAATAACCGCAGGAAAACTAAGTTTTCTTTCTTATGCGGTGGTGTTTAATCACTTACATACATCCGCCTTATTTTGTGTTCTGTAAAATAAAATGAAAAGCCAACAGCAAGTACAGGGTCAATATGCAGTGACTAAGTATTTCTTACAAGTAAACATTCCCGTCAGCTTTGTGTTATAATCTAACACAGAACCAAAGCATGAAAGGGCATAAAACTCCACAAGTAACAGAGTGTATGAGGCAAAATCAAAGTAAGATAATAAATATAAAATTTAATTCATATCAAATAAAATAAGGCAATAAGCCAGGTTTGGTGGTGTGGTATGTTTTTGTAATCCCAGCATCTGGGAGGCAGAGGCAGGAGGATTGCAAGTGGAGCCCAGCCTGGTCAACTTAGTGACTTACAGAGAGAACCTGTCTCAAAAAAAAAGATGGGAATGTAGTTCAGGGTAAAGGCCTGCAGTCAATCACCAGTAACATACGAGAAAAAGGAGAAGAAGGGTAAAGAAAAAGATGACTCTCTCTCTCTCTGTCTGTCTCTCTCTATATATATATGACTATATATATTTTAGCTATATATAGCTAAAATTGTGACAAACTTTCAGGTCTTGTGGAAGGAAGGGAAGGAAGAAGACAGTAGGGCAATTATGGAAGGATCTGTCAGTAAATGAGTGAACAATAAGGAAAAGCAGATACAATGAGGCTGTCACGTAGGTATTCTTTCTAACTTAACTTTAAAATAGGATGTAAAAAAATAAAAAAATAAAATAGGATGTAAATACTACTTCCATGAGTAAGCTACACACTCAGATTTGATAAGCGGTCCATCAACCCCTGCCACATAAAATCATAAAATACTATCTCTCAAATAGCTCATGTCCGCATCAGTCTGTGATAGCTATAGTAGACAACCATCTCACCCCTGGAGAGGAATAACTGGATTTTTATGTAAGCCAATTATGGACTGGAGATTCGTGTTACAGGTGATGAAGAGAGGGTAGGCTCAAGAGAGCAGACTAGTGATATAATCCAATCAAACAAACTGTGGTTTTGGGGTTTTGGTCTATGATCAGCTAGAGACTGAGTGAAGCAGAAATTATTGGCAGGTGCTTCTTTTTGGACGAAGCTTTTTGCAGGCTTGGATAAGTAAGTACAATGCCAGACTTACATGTAGGAAGACAGGCAACCACCTACGTGGCATAATTTGAGGTGTACAACAAGGCCCTGCTGGCCATAAAACAACTCTTCCATGAAGTTGCACTAGCCCAGTGCTCTCTGCAGCCAACGCATATTACACTTACTCTCTGTCCAGTGGGGGCCACACACCAAAGCAAGTATGAGATACTGTTTCTGCCTTCAAGACCTAACAATGTAGGCAGAGAAGCAAAAATTAGAGGTAAGGCAGTATCCAATCAGTTAAGACAATATATAATTTTAAGTGTGTGATAAACTGCCAAGTGCTGTCAAATTAAGAGAAGAAAGAAAAAATTAGAGTGATCATGGAAGGTTTTGTCAATGAAGAGTATGTGTACGTGTAAGATCTTCAGTGATAGCGTGGATTAGAAGAAAGAAAAGGAGAGCAAAAAGAGCAGTGGCTCAGAGATATAAGTAAAGGGGGATTTTCTTAGAAAAATGAAACACATCTGATTTTAAAGGTCTGGCCAATGCACTGTGGATGAACAACTGAATAGATGGAACAGGAAGGGTCAGACAATGGGAGGCTGCTCTTTTCACAGAAACCTTTAACTTTTTCAGTTCTTCTTTTCATAAATACCAAGAAATAAACCCCTTTTCCAATTATACTTTATATTATCAACTATTTGTTTCCTTCAGAAGATTTATCATTTTAATTCCAGCTGCTCAGAAGACTCAGCAGGAAGATGCCATGTTGGAGGCCACCCTGGCAACTTAGTGAGGCCTGGTCTCGAAATGAAAATAAAAAGGGCTGGATGTAGCTCAGTGTGTGGTCCTCATTCAATCTCCACTACTGCAAAAAAGAAAGAAAGAAGGAAGCAAGGCAGGAAGGAAGGTAGGCAGGCAGGCAGGCCAGCCGTCTTTCACCTGGCACATCGTACTGTATGTGCCTAATCAATATTTATTGGATGGACTTCCGGGAAGATGGCGGAGTGGGGAACAGCAGAGAAACGGCCTCTCTGAGATTTGGTGTCCAGGCGCTGGAATATAACAATGCAAGGAAGAGAAGAGGAGGGAAGTGGGCTCCAGGATCCAGCAAGGATCTGAAGTAAGAAGTGAAGCCCATGGGGAGAGTGCAGAGAGGGAACCTCAGTACAGAAGAAGGAGGTGGTGGAAGGCATTTTCTCCCTGAGCCCCACCTTGCGGCACAGGAGAGACAGCTTGAGCCTGCAGACACACAGTGACCACTGACAACCCCAGAGGCCTCCATAGAGAAACACACCAGTGGAATGGAGTGGTGGACACAGAGGACTGCAGTGGCTAGTGAGTTATGGGTACAGACGTTCCCCCAGGGGAGGGCAACAGGCCAGTCGCCATCTTGGAGAGGGGTTACAGAGCTCGGAACTCAGGGAAGCTGTGGACGCTGCAACTGGCTGCTCCCGTGTCAGGGCAAGGCGGAGCTGAGTTCACATCAGCAGGACGCCACTGAGCTGAGTTCGAGCCAGCAGGGGACACACGGCTTATCGCTGGCTGAACAAATCCAGTCCCAGCCTCACAGCCAGAAGCCAGCCTTAACTTTAGTGGTTCTAATACTGCAGCCTTGCCGGGATTACTTACCCCTCCGCACACCCCGTAACTCTACTGCTGGGATTAAACAACACAGATCTGGGCCTGCCCACTCTGTCTGTCAGTGATGGCAAAGACGCATCTAGAAGGGGACATTTTTTTCTTTTTTCTTTTTTTTTCTTGTTTTTGTGTGAGTGTGAACATTGCTACTAGTCTTTTTATTGCTATTGTTTTGTTCTGTTCTTGTTTTTATTTCTCCCTTCTCTCTTTCCCTCCTGTCTTCCTCACCAGTTTTCAGAAGTTTGCATAATCTTCCTCTGTCCTCCAGCCTTACTTCCCATCTCTTTCTCTTCTTCTATTTCTTTATTTTTCCCCTGACTCCTTTTGAATTTTCTCCCCTGAGGGTAAAATTGCCATATTGAGGTATATTTACTGTGTAAATTTTCTGGTTTGTTTTAGATATTGTTATATAACCGCAAACCTAGTTTATGTAGTTAAAGGTGGCAAATAGTTACCACAGTTTGTCATTTCTAGGCTATGTTTGATGCTATTGTAACTACTGATTGTACTACTTTAGGCCAGGTGACAGAACTGTTCTAATCAGCTGTTCTTCCTTGTATGCCAAGACTGAGATTGCCTGAGGGCCATAAATATTTATTTGATGAGCTGGGCATGGTGGGGTACACCTGTAATCCCAGCACTCAGGGAGGCCAAAGCAGGAGGATGGCAAGTTCGAGCCCAGCCTGAGCAACTTAGCAATTTAGTGTGACTCTGTCTCAAAATAAAAAGGGCTAGGCCCTGGATTTGATCTTCAGTACAGGCAATGAATGAATGAACTTATGAAAACTGTTCCCACAAGATACTTGATGGAGCAGGGCAGGGCAGGGTGCTCTTTAGCTGTCTTTCATTAACTAAACGGACTGAGTACATTACTTTTCTTCTGAAGACAGAAAGGGTCCAACCCTGAAGAATCTACCGTAAAACATATTTGCTGAAGAGGGCAGCATAGGGAATCATCTTCAGGCCCAAGAGCAAGTCTTGTGAGATTTAAGAGTGGGAAAGTGTTCCACAGGAGAACATTGTCCACCAGCCATGGTGCAGAAGCAAGCAGGGCCCCAGTGAGTGAGAAGAAGAAAAGGGATTAGGAAGACAGTAGCCCAAAGGGAAGGGGGTGTGTGCACAGAAGGTGGTGAGCACAGAAAGCAGGGTGTGTTTCTAGGATCTACCTGTTCTGAGTCTAGACTGAGTCCAATCAGAAGCGCAGTGGCCTCTTCCTGGTGTCTTGCTGTGCTGGGGAGAGTGGCTGGGGTGGCAGAAGGTTCATAAAAACAGAGGTCAGACGACTTGAGTAGTTACAGATGGAAGTCTGGGTGAAAGGAGATTTCTCTGTGAAGGGTCTAGTGCTCCTTGAACACATGCACTTTGGACAGAGAAAACTAACTCAGTAACCAACATAGTTATCTCTTCTCCCATAGCGTGACAAAATCTTAGGGCCTAAAAGGATATTAGGGATACGCTCAGCCAAGTATCAACCTGATAGGCTTTATGATTCTTAACTATAAGTAACCCATTCTCACCTTGAAAAAAAAGAGTACAGGAACTAGACATGGTAGCACATGCTTGTAATCCCAGCCATTGTGAAGGCTGAGGCAGGAGGCTTCAAAACTCAAGGTCAGCCTGGGCAATTTAGTGAGACCCTGTCTCACAAAAAAGTAGGCTGGGGACATAGAACACCCCAGGTTTGATCCCCACTACTGCAAAAAGAAAAAGAAAATTAAGAAGAGAGCCAAAATTTTACTATAACTCATTTTAAATAATGAGGCAAACTTTTTAGGAAATTTTTCCATGACTGAATACCAAAGGCATCCAGCTCAAACTAAGGCCTGTCTAGGTATAGTTCTAAAACTGACTGACAGAAGCCAGATCTAATGGCTCCATTCTCATGACACCTTCAAATGCCAGTTCTCTCCCACCGCAGGTTCCTGGCTTCTTTCTGAACTCAGTCTCTCTCCTTCCTGACCCCATCACGGCAGAGAACATACTAAAGGACACTGAGTCATACCAACCACAAACTAGAATCCTACCTGGTACTGATAGTGCCAGGCAGCTGACTGCTTGTCTTTGTGTCTAACTCAAAATGTTTTTCCCCTTCAGCCTACTTCCAGTTTCTATGAGGTCGTATGAGAACTGCTAGATGTTGAAAGGCAGTTTTTTTTCCTCAGAAAATTTTTTTTTCTGTTTTATTCAATGGATGGAAGATTGTGTCTGTGCTGTTCTCTTAAGTACACATAACAGTCTCTTCAAAAATAATGGTCTTCTCTCTGTGGAGATAAACATGAAAAGTTGAAAAAAAAAGTCCTTTGAAAAAAAGACATGTCTAGAGTCATATCTTGAGGGTCACGCTCTCCCTGAGGAAGAAGGGACACACAAATGTGAAATGGAGACAGCAAGATTACTACAGGGAAGGACTGCATTTGCAGGTATTGGTACAAACTATGATTTCTAAAATATTCTATGATGTACATGTGCATGTTGGTGTACATTGTGCATGTGTGTGTATTGTGTGATATGTGTGTATATGCACGCATACACGTATGCATTTCTTAGTTCTATGCACTCAGCAGGCTAAGAAGCGAAGGGCCCCAGGAGCCTCCAGATCTTGGATTCTCAGAGAAATGTCTGATTCTGGGGATGGATTGGGTGTGTGTGGAGGTGGGGAGAGCTGGCTATGCCCTAAAAAATTAAGTGCCTGAAACAATAATAAGAGCGTGTTATGAGAACAGAGGGCTTGAGTCAGCTGCTCTTGGCCAACTCTGGGACCCTATGTAAAAAAAAAGTCTTACAGCAAACCTGAATCATAAACCATTGGAAAAACAGAAATTCTTGTGTCCATTGCAAAAACACAAGGGCGGATATTATGAAGATGATAGTTATGATGATGATGATGAGAGACGTAGAGGGCAAATAGTAGATATGGAGGTTGCACTAGCATTAGAAAATTATCATTTTGGAATTACCATGGTTAAAATTGAACCAGAAAAGAATCATCACTAAATGTTAAATCTTGGGAGAAATTTTGATATAACGCAGGATGTTTGGATAGCTCTATAATTTACAAGAAAGAGAGAAGGGAAAAGTAATTATACAATGAGAAAAGCAGGCAATGTTTTGACCAGATTGTCAAAATTTGTATCACTGAGATAGTGAAGTGAAGTGGGATCCACACCTAGGTTCATCTGAATCTAACAGTTTTGTTTTGTTTTTTAACTACAGTCTATAAAATTTTGCTCAAAACTCAAGCTGGACATGGTGGCACACACCTGTAATCCTAGCATTGAAGGAGACTGTGCTTGAGGTAGCTCAAATTCAAGTTCCACCTGAGCAATTTAGTGAGACTCTGTCTGAAAACAAAAACTAAAAAGGACTGAGGATATACCGTAATCAGAGAGCGCCGCTGGGTTCGGTCCTCGGTACCACCAAATAAATAAATAAATGAGTAGATAGACGTCACGGCCCTCCAGATGTGGTGTCCCGAGAGAACACATCGCCTATGCAGTGATCTGGTCAAGACAACATGACCTCAATCTACCACCAGGAAATATCAGACAACCACAAAAAGAGGAATGTTATATTTATAAACAAGGGACAAACAATACTCTTTTAAGAATATCAGCATCAGAGGCTGGGGATTTAGCTCAGTGGTTAGAGCACTTGCCTACCAAGCACAAAGCCCTGAGTTCAATCCTCAGCACCACAAAAAAATAAAAAAAGAATGTCAGTATCATAAAGAACAGGAAAAGTTATGAGATTTGTTCCAGATTAAAGGAAGATAAAGAGTCCTGACAACCAAAGGTAATACCTAACCTTAGCATGGATCCACTGGAGAGAAAAAAATAGTGTAAAAGACATTACTAGACTACCTATAAAATAAAGATTAGAGATGAGATAAAAGCTCTATACAACATAAGTTGGAAAAGAAAATCATTATATTGTAGTCATTTTTAGAAAATACACACACTGAAAAATTTAGAGGTGAAAGGCCATGATTATTGTATCTTTCTCTATTCAAAAAGCATATGGGGTGGAGGTGGGGATCAGAGTACAAATGACAAATGGGGTGAATGTCGAACCACGGGTGAATCAAGAGCAAATGTACAGGAGTGTTCCTTGTAACTACCATGCATTTGCCTCTGCAACGTTTTGTAAGTTTGAAGCTGTTTTCAAATAAAAAGCTTCAAAAAGAATAATGTTTTGGGAACAAAGAATAAAGGGAAATAATTTCATTTGATACTTTATCTTTTAATTATAATCAAAAACTATAATTAAAAATTATTTAGCTCACAAAATTATTAAGATCACTTTCCAAATCTTAAGGTATGGAAGGCGACAGTTTTTGATGCTGTGCGCTTCTGGGTGATCCGTATCTTATACTAGGCTCGTGGAGGAGGTAAATTTAATAGATCTGGACCCAAACAGAACCTCTCCAGCCTAACACACTGCCTCACCCACATCCATCCATGCCAGCCTCCGACACAACCCCCACACACTTTTCACAACACACCCTTCCTACTCAATGTAGTTTTAGAATTATCCCCAAACTAAAATCTGAAATAACAAAGAAAAACAGTTCACAATTTGGGCCCCTGAGAAGGACAACCTAAGCCGACTGCAGTTTTCTTCAACTCTTTTGCAGTCACTATAATTTTCATTAGAAGACTAGATTCGCCTTTTCCAATAATCATCCATGTTCTCATCTAAATTTCCCTCTAAAAAATTGTGCTTTCATAGCCACCGTGTATTTTTTTAAATAATGTAACCTAAGTTATATTATTTAAAAAACTAGAAATTTTCCTGAGATCACATTGTAGGAATATGAATTAGGGCGTTACTAAAATAAATGTGAAAAAAATTTTAAGTATTTTCAAGGACACGTTGCCACACATACTTCATTCTGGATGAACGAGCGCTCTATGGGTGTGACCGCCAATTTCTTGACTAACTCCGCTCAGTCCCTGCGCCGCGAACGCTGGTCGCTGCAGACACCTAGAGGATATTGTGGGGAACTGCGCGGAGTCACGACGGCGAGTCAATGGGTTTGAGCGTGCCGGGTGGTGGGGAACAGGCCTTCGGGACCAGAGCTAGGAAGCTGGGTCCGCAGCGTCTGACACAGTAATTTTCATCATGTTTACTGACCGCCAATGAGCATGCTCTAGGATAGTAATGTTGTAGTAGAATGAGTGACGCTAGTTAAAAAGGAACATCATTGAAAATCTTCATCGTGGTTGAGAGTGGTTTAAGAAGAAAATTGCTTTCAAAATACTCCCTGCTCATCCAGAGTAGCTGTCTGCCAGGTCCTCTCCCTGTGTGTCTCTCTCTTCCTCTTCTCCCCCTTCAAATAAATTGTCTTCTTTTATTAAAAAAGAAAGAAAGAAAGAAAGAAGACAAAAATCCTTGCAGAATTTTCTCTCATGTCTTATTGGCTTTCTGATTGCTTCGTGCTACTTACGCCTATGAATTAAGTGGGATTTTTTGTTATTGTTGCTGTTTGTTTTTTTTAATTTCTGTTTTGACTTTTTTTTATAGAAATAGTATTTATTTATATGACACACACATCTACTATAATATGTGTTTTATCCAATTGCTCTCCAAAGTGGTTGTTCCAAATTATATTCTCAGCCACCAGAAGCATCTAAATGTTTCTATTTCTACATCTAAAATGTACCATTAAAATAAAAAAGAAACGTGTTTTAAAAACGCAGAAGATGTGGAGAAGTAGAGACTGTTTTTCGTTTTGACTTTTTTGTTTGCTTTTTTTGGTGCTGGGGATCGAACTCAGGGCTTGCGCTTGCCAGGCAATCCCTCTCCCACTGAGCTAAATCTCCAACTCCCTTGTTTTGGCTTTTTGAGACAGGGTGTCAGTATGTAGCCCAGGCTGGCCTCGAACCTGCCGCAGTCCTCCTGCCTCAGCTTCCCAAGTGCTGGAATCACAGGCATGCAGCACCACACTGGGCTAATTAAGTGAATTTTTTAGAAATTATTTTAAGGACCCTGAAAATTCCCCTTTGACTTATGAAAAGCCCCAGCTATGTCTGGTCTTTGGTAGAAAGGAGGGATGACTCATTTTTCCCCACCAGCCCATCGACTGCCTATTATTTTTTCCAATTAACAGCAGGTCCAGGCATGGTGGTGGCGCATGCCTGTAATCCCAGCAACTCTGGGAGGCTGAGGCAGGAGGATCACAAGCTCAAACCCAGCATGGGCAATTTAGCAATTTAGTAAGACCCTGTCTCAAAAAATAAAAAGGGCTGGATATGTAGCTCATTGGATGTGTAAGTCATGTGTAATTGAGGGCACGGGGTTCAATCCCTGGCACTGGGAAAAAGAGAAACAAAAAAGAGGCAGACTAGTAGAGACAGTGATTTGTTCCTGCTTCGGGAGCCTGAACTTTTACAGTCTGGGTGGGCAGCAACATGCAATTACAGCGAATGTACCAATCTGCTAAAACACAAGAACAACTATTTTTAACACAAAATTCTACAGCCCAGAGAGAAATTTAAGTACTTCAAGCAACATTTCTTACAACAAGAATGCAGGCTGTGTCTAGCAATCCTTTCAGCTGAAATTTAATTTAACCCGCCCGTGAATGTCCCGGGCTATTTTACGAGAAATTTTCCCTCTCCTTTGTTGTAAAGGGATTAGTGTGTATTCATAAATGGTGTTACTTGAAGAATGTCTGTTTCGGTGACCCAATTATTGATTTCCGACACTTAAACTGTCTTTATAAGAATCATTTGAAAACTTGTCCCTAATTTTTTCTTCTCTTTTGTTGGGGTGGGAGTCAGGGGACAGGATGGAGTTGCTTACCAGTGCCTGGAACTGCTTACCGATTACAAACTCAAATCTGAGCTTGCATTTTTATGTCCAGACAGGGTGTGGTTGGACATAGACTTGGGACTCAGGAAAATGTGCTTGGCAATTTTTTGTTTCTCTTTCCGGGAGGGAAACAATGAATGGATTTGTAAGTCTCACCGAGGTCAGAATGAATACACATGGGGAGGACACCATTGCTCATTCTTTATTGAGCACCTACATGGAATGAGCAGAATCAAATGATGTGAATCACTGTGATTTCCATACATAATGTGTTTCGGTATGGAGCGTGAATGGTACAATTCATTCGAATCCATGTAAAAATAAGCATAATCGGAGGGTTTTGAATGGTTAATTAAGTGCAGACGATGGTAAAAGATTTTGAGCTAAAGTGGAACCAAGTGATAGTTGCTGTGGTATTTAATACAAAATAAGAATCCAGGGGCTGGGAATGTAGCTCAGTGGTAGAGCGCTTACCTCACGGGCTCAAGGCCCTGAATTCGACCCCCAGCATCCCCCCAAAAAAGAATTCTGAAGATGCATAAAAAGGCCTAATTCAAAAGAAATGATGTAATTTTTTTTCCTGAAGAAATATTCTGCTCACCTAGAGTATCTAGTATCACAAATTCTATGATTTTTCTAAATCTTGAAAGCAGCCTACACGCCCACCATTATGAGTTATGTTGCCATAAACGTGGGGATGCATGTATCACTGTAATATGATGTCTTTAACTCCTTCAGGAAGATGCCTAGAAGAGGTGTAGTTGAGTCAAATGGAATCTATATTTTTAGTTTTCTGAGAAATCTCTGTACTGATTTCCATAATAGTTGAACTAGTTTACATTCCCACCAACAATGTAGAAAGTTTCCTTTCTTCCTACAGTCTCGCCAGCATTTATTATTTTGATCTCTTTTTGATACCCGTTCTTTCTGGAGTAAGGTAGAATCTTAGTGTTTTTGTTTTTTGCGTGCTGGGGATCGAACTCAGGGCCTTGTGCTTGCTAGGCAAGTGCTCTACCGCTGAGCTAAATCCTCAACCCATCTCAGTGTTTTTTGATTTGCCTTTCTCTAATATCCAAAGATGCTGAGCACTTTCTCATGTACCTATGGCCTATTTGTACTTCTTCTGAGAATAGTCTACTTATTTCAGTTGTGTATTTTTCCACTGCATCTTTTATTTTGGAGGTCTATTTTTTTGGAGTTCTTTGTGTATTTTAGATATTACTCTTCTGTTTGAGCAATATCTGGCAAAAAAATTTTCCCATTCTGTAGGTTTTTTCTTCACTACATTGGTTGTTTCATTTGCTGTGCAGAAACTTTTTAATTTGACATAGCCCCATTTGTTAATTGTTGATATTATTTCTTATGCAATTGGTTGTTTTGTTTTGTTTTGTTTTGTTTTGTTGGTGCTGGGGATCAAACTCAGGGCCTTGTGCTTGCTGGGCAAACACTCTAATCACTGAGCTAAATCTCTAGCCCCCTGAAATTGGGGCTCTATTCAGAGAGTCCTTCCCTATGCCTGTGTCTTCAAGAATTTTACCTATTTTATCCTCCAGCAGATTCGGTGTTTATTTTTATATATAAATTTTTGGTCCATTTTGATTTTATTTTGGTTCAGGGTGAGAGATATGGATCTATATCCATCGTTCTGCACATGGATAACCAGTTTTCACAGCACCTTTTGATAAAGAGGCTGTCTTTTCTCCATCGTATGTTTTTGGTCTCCTTGTGGAAGATCAGCTGGCTGAAGGTGCCTGTGGTTGTTTCTTCATCCTCTGTTCTGTTCCCTTGATCTTCATGTCTGTTTTTATGCCAATATTGTGCTGTTTTTATCACTGCCACCTCATAATATAACTTAAAACCCAGAATTGTGATGCCTCCTGGCTTTGCTCTTGCTCCCCAGTATTGTATTTGCTATTCTGAGTCTCTTCTGGTTCTGAATAAATTTTAGGATTGGTTTATGTAGTTCTGTGAAGAATGCTATTGAAATTTTGATTGAGACATCGTTAAAGCTACATGTCAATTTTGGTAATACAGCCATTTGACAATATTGGTCCTGCCTATCCAGGAACAGGGGATATCTTCCCATTTTTCTGATGTCCTCTTCAATTGCTTTTTTCAGGGTACTATAGTTTTCATTTCAGAGATCTTTCATTTCCTTGGTTAGGTGAATTCCTAGGTATTTAATTTTTTAAATTATTGTCAATAGGACTATTTTCCTGATCTCTTTCTTGGTGGGCTAATTGTTGGCATACAGGAATGCTATTGATTTTTGTGTATTGATCTTATATCCTGCATAATTTATTTAATGACTCCATTTTTAGTGGATATTCAGAAGTTGTTTCTAATTTTTTTCCCAATCTTGGCTATTATAAACCTGGTACAAGTCAGGCATGGTGAAGCACACCTGTAATCCCAGCACTCAGGAGGCTGAGGCAGGAGAATTGCTGAGAGTTCAAGGCCAGCCTGGGCCACAAAGTGAGGTCAAGGCCAGTCTGTACTACAAAGCAAGACCCTGTCTCAAAAAAAAAAAAAAAGCCACAGTGAATAACCTTATGTCTATCTATGTATATTCATAAAATAAATTCCTTGAAGTGAAATTCTGGGTCAAAAACATGTACAGTGGTAATTTTATTAGACAGTGCCAAATTCCCCTCGAAGAGATTATCACACTCACACTGCACCAGCATTATGAAGAAAATGTCTGTTTCTCCACCTTCTCCAACAGGCGGACCTTTTAAAAAACGTTCGTCACCTTCTTCCCCAAACCCCAAATGGAATGGCGCTCTAGGCTCTCTCGACCCTGGCTCTAGTCTGGTAAATCCCCTGACATCTTGACATCCGCTCTTCATCAGGATTGTATTCGGTCCCATCTCTGCGCCTCGGTTTGTGCCCTGCCCTCCGCTGCAATGTTTCCCATCAGTACAGCCCTCCACCCCGCCGCCATTCAAAGCCCGGGTCCTGCTATCCATCTCCATGAACTCTCTCGGTTATCTGCCCCTGCTGATCTTTCCTAAGAATCTACCAACAGGTATGCTGTGAAAGGGCAACCAACAGACGGAGCAAATGAAGCCCGCAGGTCTCAGGACAGGCAGGCAGGTGTGGCGAAGCACAGAGCTGGTTCTGGGCCGGGTCTGCTTGGTGTGGTTAGCCCAGAGCCCACACAGTACCAGCATTTTCCCAACGTGAAGCAGGCCAGCCCGAGCTCCAAGCTGACACATGGCTCGGCTAGACAGAGACTCTGTTCGCTGGGTGACGTGATTGGCTGCTGGTTCTCTGTTGTCTTCCACACAGTCATTTCTGCTTTTAACCACAGTTAGCTAGTAGTAAATACTGTTTTTCCCTCTTCTACTCTTTCCATAAATAATACTGTTTTAGGAGAAATATCTCAGAAAAACCCAGTTCCAGTGTACAAGAATCAGTCACCAAAGGCAGAAGGTACTAAGACACCAAAGTAAAAGGCAGAATAATCTGAAATTGCAGAGTACAAATTATTAGGGGCTTAGGGACCGAACCATTTCTTGGATGGCAGCGATCCAGGAGGATCCTTGTGTTCCACGGCACAAGGAAAGAGTTTATATGCTAGGCCAGAGGAAGATGGGCCACAGCCAGCCAAAACATACCTGCCTTTCTCAAAACCCATCAAAATGTCCAATGTCAGTTAAAATACAGTCTGGCCATCAGTGTCTGGCACAACATACCCAGCTAACTACCTTAACAACATTGTCCTCTAGAGCTCGGGATGTACCAGGCAGGCAAAATGGGGGTCATGTATAAGATGGCTGTAGATTCCTTACAAAACCCTACACCTTGGGGTTGGGGATTTAGCTCAGTGGTTAGAGTGCTTACCTCGCAAGCAGAAAGCCCTGACTTCTAGCCCCAGCACACACACACACAAAAACCCCTACACTCTGGTTGAACTCTATCATTTTATCTTGTGTGAAGATTCTGGCAGCTTTGTAAACCACCACCTCCACCTCCCATTGAGGGAAGGGGTGAGGCTCTAACAGCATTGGCGACACTGCTTTGGCAGAGATCAAAGACCCCACAGAGGGCTGCGTAGGGCAGCCAGAGATGAGGCCTTTGTCACAGGCTCCAGCTGTGCCTCAGCCTTTGGCTGGAGTGGGGTTGGCAGCAAGGACCTTCAGTGGGGTTGGTATCTGAGCTCAGCTGTTGTGATAAGGGCCATACTTGGCTGCTCTGCTTGTAAATATCCCAAAAGCGAAGCAGTAAAAGAAAAAAGGAAGAGTTTTGTGGGTGTAGTGGCACATGCTTATAATCCTAGCATGCTAGGAGCCTGAGGTAGGAGGATCGAAAGTTCAAGCCCAGCCTAGACAATTTAATGACTTAGCTAGACCCTGTCTCAAAATATAAATGAATAAACAAACAAACATGGACTAAGGATGTAGCTTAGTGTGAAGCCCTGAGTTCTGAAAGAGAGAAATAGCAAGAGAGAGAAAGGGAGGAAAAAGCTAAATATGGTGGTATGTCCTATAATCCCAGCACTGGGAAGGCTGAGGCAGGAGGATCATGAGTTTAAGGCCAGGCTGAGCTGTAAATCCATCCTAAAATACATAGCAAGACCCTGTCTCATAAAAACAAACAAAAAAGGAAGACCTTAATAGTTAACCTCCTATCAGATTTATTATATGTCAGATATCACACTTTACATGTACTAATTCATCTTAAGTCTTACAACCCTAATAGATGGAACTTACTTATTCTTATCCTTGTTTTCAACTAGAGAAATTACAGCACAAAAAGCCGAAATTACTTGCCCAATGCCACCCAGCAGGTAAGCAACAGAGCAGGCATTCAGTTCCAGGTGGCCTGGCTCTGAAAGCCAGCAGGAAGCACCACACTACCCAGCTCTCCTTCAGCATGTGCTGGTGGCATGGTCGCCACTTCGGCCTTGGTGCTGCCTAGAAACACTACCAGAGAGGCCCCAAGGTCTGCAGGAGGAAGCTGTCAGGGATTCCATTGACTCACACAAATACTTTGTGCCAATAAAAAGTGCTCCTCGGGCTTGGGGATTTAGCTCAAGGAGAGCACTAGCCTAGGAAGTGCAAGGCCCTGAGTTCAATCCCCAGCACCCTCCACAAAAAAAAAAGTGCATCTCTAGGTGTGCCTAGGTCCCAAGGCTTGATGAGAGGGCAATATTTACATATCAATTAAGAAAAAAATTGGGGCTGGGGATTTAGCTCAGTGGTTAGAGTGCTCGCCTTGCAAGCACAAGGCCCTGAGTTTGGTCCCCAGCACCCCCCCCCAAAAAAAAAGAAAAGAAAAAATACTTCCTCTGGGAGAAGCCCATTCTAGAGGTTGAGGTTTCACAAGTGAAGCAAGGACTGAATTCTAACTCCCACTGGATCCTTCGGCTGGAGTCCTTGACATTCACAACTATAAATTTAGTGGCTCCAAACTGGAGGCAGATAAAAAAAACAACACAATTACCATGTACTTCAATACTGTTTCTCACATGTTTGTGGATTTTGTCCAATATCGGGATGACTTAAAGTGAGGTCTTGTGCCTGGGCTCTGCCTTGCTTACCCCCTCAGTCTAGAAAGTCAAAAGGAGATCAAAGTTAATTTTGGTGTCCAAGTGACATGGCTCAGATCATACCCTTCAGTCTCCACCTGCTCTGCCAGAAATGGCGTGCCCCGCACACGTTTCTGGAAAGCCCGGAAGGCCAGCATCGCATTTGCCCACAATGCAGCCGGCACTTCTGGGTCCCCGCGGGGCTCCTCTGAGAACACAGGGCAAGCCCTGCCGAGGCTTTCTGAAAGCTGCCAAAGCCACCAGTCCTCAGCGTGCCTGGGAAAGGCAGGGAGAAGTGCAGAAGCGGGGAGCAGGGCCCCTGCCGCGATTTCACAAGTTCGTGCCCCATCTTCTCACCTGAGCCCCCAAACAGCTGTCTGCAACGAGAGTCTCCCGACATCTCTGATCCTAAGCTCTTGGCGCATGTCAGAATCTCCCCAAGACTGTCAATTTCTCCTCTTCATCCACAGGATTTCGAATTCAGTCCAAGGACTGAACAGGAAACGGACACCAACATCATCCTCTTCACCTACCTGATCATCCACCCACACATCTGTCCAGCTGATCGACACAAACTAAGGC